>CM026565.1:28180051-28350637 GCA_015143295.1 Tetracentron sinense | reverse complement strand
CATGGACAACAGAGAAGAAATATCCCTGGCATATAGAGCCCCAGGAAACTGTTGCTTCAATTCTTACTGTTTTTTTATAAGCAATCCGTGTCAAATTAAAAGATTTCACTTAATGAGTATTGGATCCTTGTTTCTCAGTTGTTTTATTCAAAACTTGCAATTCTTCTATCTGCTTGTGGAAATTTTTATTCCAAAGGTTATTCTCTTATGTGTGATTTAGCGGTCCTCTTTTGAAATGTTCTCTCTCTCATCTCTCTCTCTCGCTCTTCATTCTCTATATATATATATCTATTTATTATTAGTATCTCTCCTGTGTAGAACTTTTAACTAGCTGATTGTGTTCACAGGTATTTTTACAGACTATAAACCATCTTTTGCAGTGACATTCTGGGAGCCTCTCTTATGGGGTTATCTCCCAATAGCAACTCATTAAGGGTTTTATGTAATTTGCTGAGAAGTCGTATTCTTCTAAAGTGGTAAAAATGCAGAAATTGTGGATAGTCTCTGCTTACTGTGTTTCTCCCTCTGGGGTTGCAGAAAATCTTTGAAATGAGAACCTTCAAGTATCTTTGTCTAGAAAGGACAATGAAGTAGACCTTTCTACCCAGGAAGATGGAAGGCCATTGGTTTCTAAAGATTGCACGAAACAAGACAGGAGCTTTCCACTAGGAACTTGCTACATATGCTTTTATTGCTCCTATCTGGTTTATAACAGAGGTAGCCTACCTTGGTTAGTTTCTATAATATTTCCCTTGTCTACAAGTATGGGTGTATAGATCATCTGATAATGAAGTT
The DNA here is from genome assembly GCA_015143295.1 of Tetracentron sinense. NCBI lineage: Eukaryota > Viridiplantae > Streptophyta > Magnoliopsida > Trochodendrales > Trochodendraceae > Tetracentron > Tetracentron sinense. The sequence goes on along the minus strand of CM026565.1, from coordinate 28,349,842 downwards.
TAATGCTTTGACCCCTTAAGCATATGTTCATATTGTGGAAAGGATTCATTCATATAGATTCTTGTGTCATCCTCATATCCTGTATTTCCAGCTTTTTGTTTAATAGAACAAGGGTACGTACAAGAACTAGAAACTTAATGGAGGTTGGATCATGATCTGAATGTGATTCGATTAAGGCGGATTTAGGAAATCCTCCTTTTGGATGGAGCTTGCTCCTCGGGTTTTGAATCCAAAGTTCTTACATCAACGTGATCTACTACCATCTAATCGGATTGAACACCCATAAAATTCCAGAATCTGATCCAAATCCACCCATTGACAAGCCCTAACTACAACTGCTTGTTGCTCCCCACTTATTAATATTCTTTTACTTGTCATCAACCATCTTCTTATATATGTGCGCGCCTTTTTCTGTAAACGTTATTCGTGTACATATTCTTTTGTTATCCATCAATGGGGATTTCCATGAAAAGAATAATGTATTACAACGTCTGGGTGTAAATTCTTTATGAAAGTAATAGAATTGTAGATAATTCCTAATGTTTTTATGTTCTTGACAGTATTTATTTGCACTACTGCTGTCTTCCATTCGCACTCGCACGGACCAACTACACACGATTAATAGGTTTCTGCAAGTTACAACAGTACTAATCCTCAACTTCACAGAGACGTTTTACCTCTTTTCAATTGGTTTGAAAAAAAAAAAAAAAAAAAAACATGTCTGGGAAAGACTTCTCAATCTATCAAGAGTGTTTGCTGCTTGTCAGCATGGCTTTTGTGTTTGCCATGCACAACTCTAAGGACAACTTGGGCCAAACAGATTTCCCAATTAAAGCTCTTCTTCTGCGTATTTTTTTGCTCTTGTCCTCGGCTAATTTTTTTTTGCCGGTAATCAACAGAAAAATTTATAATAAGAGAATATGGAAGGGAAAAGGATACAGTCTGAAAGTTTCCACGAAATGAACTCTAAAAACAACGCAAAGAAATCGACATACGACACGGATAAGAACCTACGGTCTAAATAGAAACAAAAATAAAGCGCCATCAAGTCTGACCCTCTCAGATTGTCGATTCTGACATTATGGAGCTCTGACCATCCCGTAACTACGGAATGGTCTACCTATCCTACTCTTTCCAGGTATGTCCTCTAAAAATCAACGCGACACGGAGCACTCTTCTCCACACTGGAGCTCAACCAACCCAAATCCCTCATGATCCATCCCAAGTCCGAATGCCCATGTAAAACGTAGCGATGGGTCCTCAAACAATTGAAGCTCCTTTGGTGATATGATCCTAATCGGACCTTGCGATTCCCGTTCTTTCACATAGGACTAAGCTAGGAATAGCTAGGGAGCCTGACTCCACAATTGATCCCCTTTGCCGATGGCTAGAAGGATAAGAATCCCGAAAGATACCGGTGGAAGACCCAATTGATCTCCAATCCGGATAGGAGGTGATCCCTGGTTTCCTCACTTTGAGGCACGAGAAACAACCTCCACCTTTTATTCATTAGATGATTGCATTGAAAATTCTTGTCCAACGCTATACCGACATAAAGAAGATAGTTTGTAAGGTATGGTTATTATTTTTTGCACATACTCACAGCGGAAGAGGATACCTCGGTTACCTCTTTGCAAAGCTATATAGAAGGATCTCACTAAAACTGTGACGTGTGTGTGCCAAGACCATGACTCTCATGTCTTTTAGAAAATGGGAAGTCACAATAGAGCTAAGCGCCCCAAGAGTGGAGCAACACTCGCCACCTTACTCAGGTGTCATGTTACGCCTCAATCTAGGGGCCCCACACTTACTAATTGTTCTAACCCAATATTCTTGACGATATCTATTGAAGCTCCCTATCTACAGCTAAGGACTACAATGTTGCAAACGCCTTCCCTAAGTGACAACTTGGCCATACCAATCTATCCTCCCAGTATAACACCAGCCATTCCTATATCCACTCCGGAACGACAGGTATTTCAAAATTCCACCAACCCCTTCATTATCCCATTTCCTTAATCCCGTTCATTATGGAGACCGTCCCTCAAACTTGATTTGTTATGTAGTTCCCACACTAAGACTGTCCCATACTTGCTACTATCGTGTCTCTCACCTGACTACCATTCTCTAAACGTTCTCCACAGCCATTTGCCCAAGAGGTGCCTTTAATTGAACCTCCCTTAGCGGGACCCACATATACGCTCCCTTTTTCCTTGACTGTAGAGCATTTGTACGTTCATCTACTAATGGTACTGTTGAGTTTGCCCTTTTGTTCTGCAGAAAGTCTCTTTGCTTTTTTTTTTTCCCATCTCTTGGACAACTGGCACTCGTAAAAGGAAGTATGTGGGAGACTACTCAAGGATGGTTTTTGTGAGAAGCGTTAGTCCTCCCTCCTTTGGGACGTTTGGACCGGTACAAGACATTCCAATCCTACACTAGACTCGACATTATTTTCTCAAAAACCATCACACACATGCCCAGTGGCAGGGATATGAGGTAAGGGGAAGATGCCCAATTTGCAACCCATCAGTAGGTCCTCACTTGGTAACTAGTTTTGGTCTAGATTCGAACCTGCCCACTCCATAAAAGAGCTTACTCTTACCACGATTATTGCTAAATCGGATACAGCTTCGACACCATAGAATCAGCACCTCAGTAAGCTACTTGGTTACTGGAGCAATTACATAAGTCAAGCACTAATGTATCATTCTGGAAAATTGTGAAGATCTTGATGTTTTATGTCCCCCACTTCCTTCGTCGTTATTACTTCTCATAGAACAAGCCAACCCCTCCTAAAGTAAATAATGACTGTCCATCCGCTCTGCTAGTCATTTAATGTTTGTTTATGGGTAACTCAGGTAACATAATAAAGATAAAATGGTATCATCAGATCACCTTGGCTTAACCTAGATATGAGTTCTCTTGGAAGTGCCCCGTGTTCGTGGCTACCATTAATTCAAAATCGAGGAGAATATGCATTCTCCTCATTCCATTGTGTCTGCTATCTATACTCCAAGCCATCTTACCCATTTATATATTTCCTGAAAGGACTACTGTTGTCACTGATTGTATACCTTACTCCGTATCTATATTACATATCACATCCCCCCCCCCCTGAAGGAGTCACCTACACACTCGTTGACTATCAAAATACCATTGATTATCTGTTTTCCACCAAAAGTTGCCCGAGGAGAAATAATGGAGGGGCAGGACTAACCTGAGTCTGAGGCTAAGACTTTCGCCAATATTTGTACACACGTCCCACTAAACTTATTGATTGGAACTCTTTGAAATCCTGAACACCTACCTTCTTAGGGATTAACACATATGAAAGTGCTCTTCAACGCCGGATCGAACCTCCTAAATCTATGGAGCTCATTGAAGACCAAAACTAGATTTGGGCTCATAAAATTCAAACATTTCTTAAAAACTCTATTGAGAAGCCGTCCGACCCGTTGCTTTATCCCACTGCCCCACTCCCCAAGTCTCATCCCTCTTAAATGGCATCTCTAAAAGGTCCTTTTTTGCTTCCGAGAGCAAATTGAATTCAATCCCATCCACCATTGGTCTGAAATCACACCTTTCTTTATATGAACTTTCACAGAAACAACCGTAGTTTCCTTAATCTCTTCCAATTCCTTCCAGGCCCCATTGAATTTTAACCTATAGATGGAGTTGGATCTTATGTGAGAGTTAGCTATTTTATAGAAATAACATATGCTACGATCTCCTTCCTTGAACCACTTAACTCTAAACTTGTGTCTCTTCCAAGACCAAGAGGGATTTGGATTCCTTTTCCAAGGATTCTCTATGTTTCACTTCAGATTCAAGAATCGTCCTTGACTTCTATTTTGCTTGACTTCTATTTTGCATCAATGCTCTGAATCTCCTTCGAAACTCTTTTATTTAAAATTTTCAGACATCCCAAAAACCTTCTTGCTCCAAACCTCGATCATCTGTTTGAGTGCCTTTAATTTTAACCCAAAAAATAGTACTAGGTGGACCCCAAAAATTAGATCCCATCTAGACCTCCTCCACCAGAACTTTGAAATCTGGATAAGCTAACCTCATGTTTTTGAATTTGAAAGGTTTAGGCCTACTACCAATCCCCTTTTGTTTCTAGCATAATCGGAATGTGGTCGGAGGAGGGTCAAGAAAATGACATTGGGATATTGTTTCTCCCATTGGTCACAAAACAGAACTCTATCCCGCTTGCATAGCACCAATTTCTCCCAAAAGTTTGACTAAGTGAATTGAGCTTCTTTAGGTGGGCACTCCTCAAGGTTATGATTTGAAATAAATTCCTCGAACAGCAGTAGTGAGGAAGCTTTATTAAATTTTGACGTCCATTATGATGCAAAAAAGATCTCTTACAATGAATAATAAGCTACAGAATCCTTCCATTCTTCCAGGATTAGTCACAGTTAAGTTTTTTCCTCTGGGAGAGCTAGCTATGTTCATTCTGAAATTTTTTGTAAATCATGGTTGGCTGTGATTAGCCACAAGAAGCTGCTCCAGTTCAACCATATGTCATATACTGACACATTTCTTTTGTTAGTCATTTTCATGTTTTTTATTGGCTAGAATTTTATCATGCATGTTTTTGAAGCATTGACAATTGAACTTTTGTGTTTAGAAATGGGAATCGTTCTCTTGTGGGAGATCTTTTTGGTCTTCTCTCAGCAATGACATATGGGCTATTTACTGGTTGGACATTGTCTCGTTTGGTTCAATGCTTGATTTCAAATGTTTATTTGTTACAATGATAGATTATTATGCTAATATGCATTCTAAAAACAACAATGCTGCAGTGCTTCTCAAAAAAATTGCTGGAGAGGGAGGTGAAAGGGTAGATGTGCAGAAGTTATTTGGATATATTGGAATGTTCACACTTCTTGCCCTTTGGTGGCTCAGTAAGACTTTTCTAATTATTAACTTTTCCATACACCAACCCATCAAAGTTATTAAATGACTTTTTTGACCTAATATAATGTGAAAGTGCTTCTATATAACACACATTAGTTTATATGTTCGCATTGTGCTTTGTTCTTTCACTCTAATTTGCACAGTCCTCTACTTTCGTGTCTGCTATATTTTTAATTGTATTGGTTGAAAATAATGTGGTTGGGAATAATGACACTTATATTTTGCTCCTGTTATTCATCCCTACCCACATCCAACCTCGAAGAGAGGGCGTTGTATCTCTGTATTCTGAACAAAGTGAGTATAGAACTTTTTGTATGACTTCTGTGTATAGGATATCTCGGATAAGAAATTAAGACTAGAATACTGAGAGTAATATAGATATTGTAATGTTTGAAATAAGCTGGTTGATAGAAGAGACAAATTAATATTGCTTTTGATAGACTAGAATGGCGGAACAGGATTCCAGGCATTGACAAAGAAGAAGATAGAAGGGACAAATTACTACATTATGATTTTTCTTTTCCATTACATAGCAAATGAAATAAGAGCTAATACCTTCAACTTCAAGTATTAGAGGCGAGGGAGCTGAGTACTTAGAAAAAGGAAAAGAAGCCTCTTGGGAGTTCTTCTACATGTCATACTTGTCCTTTTGGTCTAGTGCTCCGTCCTTTGTGGCTCTTAATTTTGTTAAATCCAGGTAGGATGGTAGGTTTAAAAGTGACTTTCTTGAAGAGGCAAAGTTTAGAGCGACCAAGAGAGGTGCGGCAAAGCAGAATTATAATTTGTGTGCTTTAATGGATTTTGGGTTATGTAAAGGTTGATATGATGAAGTTTTCTAACAATTTGTATGTGATGGCACTTTATCGGTCCTACGGCAATGACACATGGATGTTGGCAAAGCCCTTTTCTCTGGCATATGGGCCTCGCCTTGCTAGGGTGACCTTGGCATCAGGTACCCATCCCAGCCAACTCCAATGTCTTAGCACCTTCAGTGCTTGGGTTCTTAATTCTTATGTTGCCATAGAGTTGTTAGCTAGTAAGCCTGATTATGCGAACTCCAGTGACCTTAGGAGTTTCTTTCACTAGGGGGAAACATCAATGGTCTGTTTATTAAAATCGCCATTTATAAAAATGAGAGGCAGACAAATGCCATCTTCATTCTTGAGGGGAAGAAAGGCTGGGGTTGGGAAAGTTTCAGTATTACTCTTAAAAAATTCTTACCCACCAACAGAACTAAGAACGTTCTCAATCCCAAGTCTGTTATACCGACCTCCTCCCTAAACAAAGAACGTGAACAGCCCCGCCAGAAGGAAATATCTAGCACGGAAGGTGCTAAAGGGTTTTTCTCTATTACGTCTGCGGGAGGGCAACATCGGATACAGGTCCATCACGAGTTTGAATCGGTCAAATTAAAGGAATCAGCCATGGTTGTCTCAGCCTCAACAGAAGGGGTGAACTGGGTTCGGGTCAAAGATTGCCTCCGTGAAATTAGTCCAACCCTATCAGTCAAGGAGAGCTCTTATTATTATTGACAAATCCAAGACCAAGGAGCTTACTCGAGATATCAATGCAAGAACACCAATTCAGATTTCGGGAGGGCCCTCCCTCGCATTTTATAAATTGTGGCCTGAAGTAAACGCATTATTTTACCGGATTGTCTAAATCGAGATGGATTGGGTTACAGGGGCTCCCATTCCACCTATGGAAGGAGGACATGTTCATTAAAATTGGAGAGCTTTGTGGTGAATATGCAGAAACTCACCAATCTACCATTAATCTTTCATGTCTTAGTTTTGCAAAAATAGGAGTATCAGTGGGGGGGAATCCTATCTATTCCCAGGTTGGTGACAGTGAAAGACAAGAAAATCCTATACCAAGTTGAAATTAGCATCATCTCGGTGGCAGAAGAAGCTATGAGCCTTTGGTCGATGGAGAGTCTCCGACACAAGGAAGAAAAAAATGAGGTTGAAGACGATGACGTGGAAGGCATGTATAGTTGCATGTTGGGGGGAGGTTGTCAAAAACGAAAAGCAAAGCCACTGTGGGTCAAAGTGTGTACAGGCCTCGAAACCACAAAGCTTCCGTCCTCAAACCCACAAGCAGGTACAAGCGACAGTATTAGTAGGCAAGAACTCATCAGGGTAGAACAACCAAATCCCAAGAGTAGACGCAAGGGGAGAAAGAAGAAAAGGAAAAGTAAAGTTAAAGGCAATCAAACACTCTCCAACTTAAGAGAGAAGGTTCTGTGCCCAGAAATAGCAAATGTCAGGGAACATGGGGCTAGTGATAGGCCTCGATTAGGGATCCAATGTCAAACAATAATGGTAATGAGGAGCTCAGGACAAAAAGTTAAGGAGGTGTTAGGTGTCTCGTAGGGGGACTCAGCAAAGGGCCGTAAGTATTATTTTGCGTAAGCCTCTAAGTCTGCTTTAGGGCCACTAGTCCCTAGTGGCGCAGGCCCTTTAGTAGCAGGGATAGTTGGCCCATCAGACTTAGATGGCCCACCAACCTCAAGACCCAGTTATGGCCTTGGGCCTAACATATGGCCGAAACAACCCGTGCCCGGGGGTTATGATGATGGATTACGAACTGGGTCAGCCCACACACCCGAACTAGCGTTGGCGCAAGCGGATCTTGAGGGTGCGGATCCTTTCCTTCTAGACCCGGTATTTGAAAAACTAGGGCTCCCGTTGAGTGTCCGATCTCGTGCAAGAGGGGTAGCAAGAACCGAAGATGGCAATCGATGGCACCCAACCCTCTCTCTGTTGGGATCTCGGAAATGAGTGGAGAATCTGCCTCAATCATCAATGGCAGGTCCCATGTTCGGTAGGGAGGCAGGCGACAGGATCAAGCCCCTCCATTGGTGGTAGAAGTGGAGGATACCCCAAGCCCAGGCAAGCTCCCTCCATTCTATGAAGCTTTTGGGGTGGTGACGCTTACCCACAACAACTTATCCCCTCTGTCTGCCTTGGGTGCCTACGGTAGCTATCCAGAGGAAGTTCAGAGTGGGTATGGGGATCAGGCATTGATGGTACGGGGTACAGGGGGTGGGTATTACCCAATCGGAGAGTTTGTGGGTGGGGGCGTGGTTCTGCAATTAGGGGAAGGTCCCCATCTCGCACCCAGGAATCAAGTGTCATATTGTGGTGTTGAAGAAACGGTTGGAGGCTATTGCAACATTCCCGTCTCATCTGAACCATCCTCGATTCAATCCCAGACCTCCAAGAAACCTGAATCAGTGATGAGCGGCAGGTCTGGACACTTGAGGTCACCTTCTCTGACCTTTTCAGAGATTAATTCGAAAGATCTGGAAGCAGCATCAGGCTGTTCCACACCGCCGAAGGAGGTAGCCGCGCATCATCATCTCTTGGAGAATTCGACGGGCAGGTTTTGGGCGTTAGCAGAGGACTCAGATTTAGATGCTTCTCAGCCGGCCGAAATCAGTGTAGATGTGGGATCATCGTCTTAGGCAGTTCCCGAACCTTCACCAGGAAGTCAAGCACCATCTTTTTCTGCGGAAGCAGCGTCTGGAGGATGTAGCAAGAACCTTCTCCCACCCTCATCGTCCTCGATCAAAGCCAGTGCCCAGCATCCCGTATCTTTGGTAAGAGGCTCAAGGGCTCTGATCTCACCTCCTCTTCCTCCCTTAGGTATGGCCTCCCTCTCTACCCCATCCCCCTTCCCTATTCAAAATTCTTTGAATAGGGTTAGGAGGTTAGCTCTTCATCGTTCTAATAGTTTGAATTCCTATTTGAGCTTGCATTTGCAGGGAGGTTTGATACTACAGCCGGATGAGGAACCAAGTATCGTTAGGGCTGAATCATTGCCCTATTTGAGTACTTTCACCAAAAATAAAGCTAGCTCGCTGGCTAGGCTTCTGGGGCATACCCGAAAAGATATATCTATAGCCATAGGTGGGAGGTTACTCTCTTCGCCCTCTGTCGTTGTCTTAGGTTTATCTCCTTGGATAGAGAGTAAAATGAAGGGTATTAGCAAGTTCCTTGGTCTCTCGGCTGGAGGCCATGAAGATGAGCTGTAGAGACTATTCCAGTCTCTCGAAGCATCAAACTGTGGGATGATGGTCAAGCCTAAGTCTAAACTCCTCAAGCTTGGAAAGGAGTGCTCAGTTGGAGGTGAGGCGTTTGAAGTGTGATGTTAACAATGATAGGTCTAACTGTAGAGTTTCTCCCCGATCCAAGCGGTTGGGTGAGGGTCCTCAGAGTATTCAATGTCAGATCTAAGTCTGTTATCCTGGAATATTCGTGGTCGAGGTTGCCCCGCGAAACATGTGGCAATCAAAAAATTCATCCTCTCAGAAAGACCTTCTCTGCTTCAGGAAACTAAGTTGGGGAAGATCCGGCTTCAACTGATTAGAGACCTATGGGGGGACAGTCCATCAGATTGGCTCAGTGTAGCGTCCATAGGTGCCTCAGGGGGCATCTTACTTGTATGGGATAGGAGTCAAATTGATGTTTTGGAATCCGAGCTAGGAGCGTTCTCGATATATGTTCTCTGTCACTTGTCCAATGGGGGACCAAACTAGGTTTTTACAGGGGTTTATGGTCCATCTGGGGCTTCTGCTGATACTGAGTTTTGGCAAGTTAGATGATGTGAGTGCGAGGTGGGATGCCTCCTGGTGTATGGGGGGTGATTTTAACTGCACCCGCTTCCCTCATGAGAGACGAGGTGTGCAATCTAGATCGGCCAAAATGCAGAGATTTGAAAACTTCATCAACCGTCATAGCTTGATTGATTACCCCCTCAGAGGTGTCCAATTTACTTGGTCTCAGCTTCCATTGGGTCACCGTGCTAGTAGACTGGATCGCTTCCTCTTCTTCGTTGATTGGGAAGACATGTTCCCTGATCTTATCCAATCGTCTCTGCCTCGTCGCACATCTAACCATGTCCCAATTCTGTTGGCCTCCGCAAGATCGAGGGGAGGCTCGTCACCCTTTAGGTTTGAGAATATGTGGCTTCAGAAGGAGGAGTTCAAAGCCTTTGTGTCCGAGGTGTGGTCTTCCAATGTGGCTTGGGGGCCTCCTAGCACGAGGTTTGGTCTCAAATTGAAAGCTCTCAAAGCGAGCATCAAGACCTGGAATAAGGAGGTCTTTGGGAACTTAGCGGAGAAGAAAGCCAAACTTTTGCTAGATATTCAATGTCCATAAAAAGTGCTTATTTGGAGTCAGTGAGGCTTGAGGAGATTAGTTGGAAATAGAAGTCCAGGATTAGATGGTTGAAGGAGGGAGACCGTAATACCAAATTCTTCCACCGAATTGCCAACTTCTATCAAAAATCCATCATCTCTAGTCTACTAGTTGATGGTCAGTTGCTGTCAGATCAAAAAGGCATTGAGGATAGTGTGGTCGGGTTCTATAAGGGCTTGTACTTGAAGAAAGTCTATTGGCGCCCTAAGTTAGATGGTCTACCATTTGCCTCCATCTCTTCAACCCAAAGTGAGGAGTTGGAGCGACCATTCTGAGAAGATGAGGTTCTCAGTGCCCTTCAATCTATGGCGAGGAACAAGGCACCCGGTCCTGACGGCTTCTTCATTGAATTTTACTGAGAGTGCTAGGATATTGTAGGAAGGGACTTTCTTGCTGTTCTACAGGAGCTCCACGAGTCAAGGTCTTTTGATCGAGCGATCAATAATACCTTTGTGACCTTGATCCCTAAGAGGGCTGGGGCACAGGATCTGAAAGAGTTCCGCCCGATCTGTTTGGTCTGCAGTGCTTACAAAATTTTAGCAGAAGTGTTGGTTGTCCGTCTTAGAAGTGTCTTGGGTTTCTATTATCTCTCTGCATCAAGGAGCCTTGTAAAGGAGAGACAAATTCTATATGGCATTCTTATTGTCAATGAATGTGTGGACGAGCGGCTGAAATGTAATAATCCCGGCCTTGTGTGTAAGATCGATATGGAAAGGTCCTCCTTTATTTGATGGGTAGGATGAGATTTGGGTCTCGTTGGTGCTCATGGATTTTTGCTTGTATCTCCTCTGCCTCATTCTCGATCCTCATTAATGGGAGCTCTAAAGGCTTCTTTCGTAGTTCCAAGGGATTAAGGCAAGGGGACCCGTTGTCCCCGGCATTGTTCATCATTGTTTTTGAGGCCTTGAGCCAGATGTTGATTCGGGCGCAAGGGAGGCTGCTAGAAGGTTTCTCAGTTGGTCGAGAGCAGATTATTATCTTGCACCTCCAATTTGCTGATGATATATTAGTATTTTGTGGTGCCTCCTGTTTTCAACTCATCAATCTCCATTGTATCCTACGTTGTTTCGAGGCCATGTCTGTCCTTAGAATTAACCTGGGTAAGAGTGAAATTGTGCATGTGGGAGATATTCCTCACCTTGATGTCCCAGCTAGCTGTCTTGATTTCCGTAAAGGCTCCCTTTCCTCCTCCTACCTCAGTCTTCCGCTTAGGGCACCCTTTAAATCCAAAGCCGTTTGGGCCCCAGTTTTAGACTGATTCTCATCGAGGCTTGCCAGTTGGAAATGATTTCCTCTCCAAATACGGTAAGCTGACCCTCATCAAAAGTACTCTTAGGAGCCTGCCAACTTATTATCTTTCCTCCTTGGTACTCCCTCGTTCCATTGCGGTGTCCCTGGAGTGCCTTCAGCGCAATTTTTTATGGCAAGGTAGGGGTGACAAAAGGAACTATCCTGTCGTTGATTGAAACCAAATTTGTAAACCTTTAGGGTCAGTGGGCCTAAACATTGCCCCCCTTAGTGCAGTAAACAAGGCTTTGCTAGGTAAGTGGGTTTGGCGTTTCAGTGGGGAGCGGGCGAGTTTTTGGAGGAAGGTGATTGTGGCCAAATACGGCCTTTCATCACCTTGGCTACCCAAGGTTGTTAGGGGCCCGCACGGTGTGGGTTTGTGGAAAGGCATTATAGGAGTGGCCAAGTCTTTAGATCCTTTTATTAGTTTCAAATTGGGTAATGGGGAAGAAATTCAATATTGGCATGATGTTTGTTGTGGTCAGTCATCACTTAAGGATGATTTTGGTTCTATCTTTACTTTGGCCACTCATTAGGGGGCTTCTATTGCCAAGGGCAAAGAGAGATTGGGTGGTGGTTTTGTATGGTGCCCTAGGTTTATGAGGGATTTAAATGCTTGGGAAGTCGACGATATGCATCAGCTTTTGACCAGTGGCCGATTTTCAGTGAGATCACTCTTGCAGTCATTTGGTTCTTCTCCTTTGCGCTTATTTTCCCATACGGCTATGTGGGTTAACCAGGTCCCCACGAAGGTATCCTTCTTCCTCTGGTCTGCAGCACTAAATAAGATTCTCACTACGAATCAGTTAAAGAGGAGAGGGTGGAGCTTTGCTAACCGTTGCTACCTGGCCTGAAAGAGGAAGAAAGTGTGAATCATTTGATCTTGCATTGCCCGGTAGTCTTTGAGATTTGGGCTTTTTTCTTGGCTCGATTGGGTGTGGAGTGGGTCTTCCCATTTTCCATTCTGAGCTTCTTATCTGGTTGGGGTTTGACAACTTCAGTGGGGGCTAAGGAAATAATATGGACTTTTTTATTGGGTGCGATAGCATGGGCCATCTGGAAAGAGAGGAATGGCCGCTTATTTGACAACTCCCCCTCCCCATTTCATCATATCCTGGCACGGGTGCACCAGTCGATTGTGGAGTGGAGTTCCTCTCTCCATTTGGATCAAGTAGTGAGGGATACCTTGCATCCCTGAGAAGTTGTTGGTGGACTGTGTGTTATTTTGTAATGGTAGTCGTTTCTCCCTTTAGCTTTATTTTCTTTTCTTTCTCGTTTTAGTTTACATCTCTGTAAGGTATTGATTTCTTTAATATATATCTGATTTACCGATTAAAAAAAAGTGACGTTCTAGTTCTAACATACGATTTGAATTACGAGGAACAATCCTATTGCGACATCTAGCCAGCTGATAGAAGCGCACAAATATCTGAGTTCTGTCCTTTAAAATTGAAGAGAAATCTTGATAGGATTATGATTGCCCCAACTTAGCTGGAACCACACCACAAGAGGACCTACTCGAGGAGTGGACAAGAAACTATCATTGTAAATGTCACTCAGCTTTTTGGTGTTAGGGATTTGTTCTCTCCTTTCTGGAGCCTTTGATTTTGGGGGTCCATGCTAATCGACTCCAGTTTTTCCCTCTTTGGCACTAGGGATATGTCATCCTCATTTTGGAGCCTTCACTTCTAGGTTCCTATGTGTTTGATGCTCACATTCTCCTTTTTGTACTCAAACTCCCTTTGGGTTGTGAAGGAAGGTGACTCCAAAGTGTTAGAACCTTTCACAAGTCACAGGAAGGGGGGAAAACCCTTAGGGATATGGGCCCTTTGTCTAAGTACCCAAATATGTTATATATGATCGTCTCTGAAAAGGGAGTTAAGTACTTCTGACTAAAGTGAGTGATAGACGGACCTATGGTCGGTTCCGCCTAACACTGCTACTTTACTCGGACAAACATTCTAGTCCCCTATGGTGTGCTAACAGAACACTTAGGGGAAAAGGTGAAAGATAGCTGAGGTACATCTGCAGTTAGTAGGAAAATATTCCCTCGGTACTTGGTTGAAATGGGATCACAATTACATTTTTTCTGGGGTGCTTGTTATGTCAGTGTGTTCTCAGTTCTCTTACCAACAAATCTAGGACCTCTCTAGTTTTCCTTTGTCAAGGAAATTGCCAAGGTTGCTAGAGTCGGCATAATTGGGCTCGCTTGCCAAGGACTTGGGCAACAAGATAAGGTTTCAGATATTGGAGGTGTAAGGCTTTGAAGTCGGCAGTGATGGGTCCTTGGCATCAAGGTTTCCAAGCTAGCAAGCGGGATCCTTATGCTAGATAATAGGCTTTGTATGCCGCCACGCATTGCAGGCATGAAGCTGATAAAAAAACATCACATACAACTTACTTGAATCAAATTGGATTTGAAGCAAGTTGCATCCGAGGGAGCTAGTTTAGACATGACAGTAGGTGGAAGCAACAGCAGAACTGCAAAGCTGAAAGGAGAAGATGAGTGACATGCAGGACATGTAGAGAAAAAAATCACATGTTTGCCTTTATCTGAGGTTTTTAGAAGTGAAACAATGAACTTTTTCAAGGAAGATCAGTTTAACTCATTCTTAATTTCTCCTTTGTTTTTAAAGGTCTAAACAAGGGAACAAACATGCAAGTAGTAGGGAAACTAAATGCCTTCGGCTCTTTGAATGAAAAGGGACTAGCCATTGACTGGGTTTTATTATTGACGGTCCTGAAATCTGTTTGAAGTTCAGGGGTTCTGGCCTTCTCTTTACTGGTTCTGATCCATGTTTTGCAAACTTGCAATGGAGAAATCATAGGGTCAACGAACTTACACAAGAATTGTGTGAAGGTGTCCTTTAGATTCATTAGGATCAGAAAAGGAAAGTACTTAGTGAAGTCCGGAGGTTGGTCCTTATTGTAAGGTTTGATTATCTTCAGGTCCTTATTTTGTGGGCCTTTTATTGGTGTAGTTGATCTATTGAATCTACCCTTGAGGCTTGCTAAATTAGTAGGCAGTACATCCGATTTCATAATTATTAGGACATCATATTCAGCTTTAAACCAGAAAAGTGTATTAGGACATCTTTTCATCATTAAACCAAAGAAGTGTATTAGGACATCTTTTCATCATTAAACCAAAGAAGTGTTAAAGCTGGATCTTTTGGAGGCTTGCTAAATTTTCTCATGTCTCCCCATAGTCATAAAAGTGTGATGTGAGTGATGTGGCTGACTGTCAATATTTCCATACAATTATTTTCTCTGAGCCAGTAAAACCCATTTTGCGATAACCAGTAGCATCAACAATCCTTTTTATTGAGTTATTCTTTATTTTCATTTGCTTTCAGTTTGGCCATTGACTGCCTTGGGAATCGAACCCAAGTTTGCAATCCCTCACTCTGCTAAAATGGATGAACTTGTGCTTGCCAACGGCTTTGTTGGAAGTGTCCTCTCTGACTACTTCTGGTATGTGAGGAGAAGAACCCTTTTCGACTTCTGCTTCATGCATTTAGATGTTTATATTCTTATTAACTCGGGCTGCTCTACTCTCACCAGGGCATTATGTGTTGTTTGGACGACTCCACTGGTGGCCACCTTAGGCATGTCACTCACCATACCACTTGCCATGGTCGCAGACATGGTGATTCATGGCCGTCACTATTCAGCGATATATATTCTTGGCTCGGCTCAGGTAAGATATACCATAAAAATAGAAACCTATATCCTAACTATATAACAAGCAGTTGCTGCAACTATAGTTTCTTGTTAAGAAACAAAATTACTTCTTGTCAGTGGCATATCTCATTTATCTCTGGATCCTTTTGCGGTGTCTTGCAGGTATTCGCAGGTTTTGTGATAGCTAACCTTTCAAATTGGTTCTCTAAAAAGTTGGGATTGTAGTATTTCATTAATTCTTTGTGATTAATCTGGAAATTTTATTTCTTTCGTGGGGCCATTGTTTCTTTGCCTCGATGATGTGAGGCCGACGAGTTGGTGATGCCATGTTTAGTTGCCAGATGGGTTGGAAGCCTCCAAAAAGAAAATGATGTAATCTTTCAATGTAATTGGTTGTCAAAATGGATCATCAATGTAGTTGTTGGAAAATAGAAAACGGTCACAGGGTCGTCTTCCAAACAGACCACCCAATTGCAAATTGACATGTGGCAGTGAAACTGTTATTTTATTTTCAACTTAAATTCTCCTTCTCAATGTGTTGAAATTGGATTGGTGTGGTCAGCTTGGAGTCGTCTAATTAGAATTCGTATTTGATTATCAAGAAGGGATCCAGATTAGGATTAGGTTTTTTCTTTTGTTTTGGAATCTTTCAAATTGATTGTCTAAATGGATCCAGATTAAGATTCATTCGGTTTTTCTTTTCTTCATTCTTGTTGAGCCCTGAATGCAAATGCAAAATATGGTTTTTTATCTGAACTTCTAAAAAGATTCTCTCTGTTCCATGCATGCCCACATTTCATTATGTTATATAGGGAGTGAAACTTGGCAGCAATGCCCTTTTAGCCCCGGACTACAATGGGCCAAAAACTTCCTTCCATCTCAAATATCAGTGCCACCTCGGATTCTAACAAACGGTAACGACAGAAAAAGACAGTAGCTGGCTGAGAAGCCAGTGAAGGAGAAGAAGCTGAAGGCTCCAAAAGAGAGATACCTAGATTTTGTCCCATTGAAACTCAATTGAAGAACTGTGTTGCAAGGGGGGAAGCTGATCGATCAAGATCAAGGCTTCTTACAAACTACAAACTATCTTAACTCTGGGCAAGAAGGGAAGGATGCACCAAAGTGCATAAAGAGAGCAGTATAAACAATCCAAGAAAACTGAGCCTATGCTAAATGGTTACTGAATAGCCTACAAAGCGGGTTTCTATATATAGTTGATTTTGAGACAAACATAACTTATAGGAGGCTGGAAGTCGAGTTTCTGCCACTTGTTACTTTCCAATTGGATCAGCAAGAATGGAATTGTTAATTCAGGTGTTCTCATCAGCCTCAGCTAGTAAATCTAACCAGGCCCAAGCTGCTCTACCCATTAGTCATTCATGGCGTCCCCCCAGATCCAGGTTGGATTTATTAAATAAACGTGGATGGATCAGCTCTCACTAGTGTACTTGCGGCAGGAGCGGGGGTTGCGGCCCGGAATCATGAAGGAAGCTTTATCCGAATCTCTAGCAAGATTGATTCTCGATCACTGGAGTCTCTTTCCTGTCTTTCCCTCTTTATTGCGAATCGAGATTCGGATGGCAGAGCTCAGTAAACTGCGCTCGCACGCTACTGATATTTCTCACCGAGTTCACTCTCGAATGTGATTGAAGTTTCTGACAGTGACTGCAAACAGGTCGATTCAGACCTCCTTTCTTTCCTACGGCAAGCTCGCTCTCTCTCCCCTAATTGGGTATCCCCGGCCAAAGAGAGAAATGACTTTCTTTATTAGAGTAGTTCCCCGGGATACTCCCCAACAACTGGCTCAACGCTCATCCAATCCAAATGAAAAAATATCGATGATAAATGCATGCCACTGGAAGAAAGATCTGCTTTTTGTTCAGTCAAGGAGCTCACCCATTGAAGTTGTAGGGCGTTCATCCAATTCTTTTGTTTCAGTTCTGGAAGTTGTAGAACCAACCATTTATTTTTCTTTTTCTGTTCGCCCTTGGTGCATCGCTGACCCGGGCCATAGTCGAATCAGATTCAAAAGAGATCATTGACTACTTGAATGGTATCTCTGACCACAGGCATGTGGAAATTCATCCAATTCTGGTGGACTTCGAGGCTTGTCACTAGATCCGCAAACTCCACTGCACAACCTGGCGCATAAAGCTCTTAATAGTAGTATTCACAACCTCTCTCTCTAATGTTTCTTTTTTCAGGGATTCCTCTAGGAGTCAGATCCAGAGGAACTCTGCTCTATTCACTCTTTAACATCAAATTTTCCTTCTACACAATTGATGGCTGAGTCACCACCAAGGTTTGAAATCGCATTTATTTAGGCAATTTTGGTTCTCCAACCTGAATCGAAATTTTGAAAATTTTGGATTTTTGGCGAAATTTTATAATTTTAAAATTTTTTATCAAATTAAATAAATTCAAGAGATTTCATAAAATTTCGGCCAAATTTTCAAGAAATGTTGGTCGGCATTTCAGAATATTTTGGCAGAAACAATAGTTTATTAAAATTTAATATATTTATATAAAAATATTGTTTTATTTTAAAATAATTTTTTTTTTTAATTTTGATATTTTTTTTGCTATTTTATTTTTAAAAATAGTTTTAAAAGTATTTAAAATTATATTTTCAAAAATTTGACCAAAATTCTGAAATTACACCTGAAGTTCTGAAAATTCGGCCGGAATTGCCAAAAGGAAATAAGAGTGATTTCGATTTGTAGGGTGGGAACGAAACTGAAATTGCACGAAATTTCAACGGGATTCCGAACCTCAGTCACCACTTGAATGGTGCATTATGCGGAAATCTGACTAATCAAACTCTTTTCTCCCAACCGTTGGTCTTTGACTTTCATCTCGCATCCTCTCTCTCTCATTTCAGTAGCTGCCAGAGTTATCTAATGTTTTTCATTTCATCATGTAAAATAATGTGTTTTTTTCCTGTAAACTTCGATCGGATGTTACACAGGTTAAAGTTTAGCTATCTTTCAAGTGATTAGTACACTCATAACCATCATTACATTAAACAAAACTAAACAAAATGGTCTGCTAAAGTAGATTTTAAAAATAAAAAGAGCTTTGCTACGTAGACTGTGGGTTCGAGTCGTAAAAATTAGCTAGCGAAGCCTTTTATTGGTTTAGAGGCAATAATGAGCTATTCTCAGTACGATGATTATTACAATCATTTGAATTAGTTCCTCATTATTTTCCTCATAAGTTGGTTTGAAATCCTGAGTATTCCTTCCAAGGTTTCTTTCTTCTAATGGAATGCATCACTAGATAAAATTCTAACTTGTAATCATCTAAATAATAGAGGTTAGCGGATAGCAAATTGTTGTTATTTGTACTTGCATGCAAAAGAACCAATGAACAATTTGCTCTTACATCATCTAATAGTGTGTGAGATTTTGGGTTTTTCTTCCTCAGAGTGGAATGGTCTTTCTTTCATCATTTTTCAACTTCTTACCCCTTCATGCTATTTTTGGAGTGTGAAAATAATGTTTGGAATTTCATTTGGTCGGTGCTCCCCTGAAGTTGTTCCTTGGTGCATTTGGAAAGAGAGAAAGCAAAGAGTTTTTTATAATTCTCCCTTGGTCTCACACGCACATCCGCTTGCTTTGTCCGGTTACAACTCCCCTTTTCTTCTTTGGTTTTCCTCTAATAAAGCCATGCTTGGTTGCCAAAAAGAAATTGGAAAAAACAGAGAAAATCAAAGAAAAAAAAATCAATTTTCTCCAATAAAATCAAATACTCCATTCAGGGGAATTATAGGAGGTGAAATATCATCCATAGCATTCAATAATAATGACAAGAATGTAGCTATGCTGCCAAATTAATTTTTTGGCATCTCTGAATGGGCTTTGGCAATTTTAAGAACCTACCTTTGAGGAATCCTCGACATGTCAATAATGCATTAACTTAACACTTGAATGGAGTTTTTATATTCAAGAAACTAGGAATACATAGTTGAACACTAATATAGCTGTTTGTTGGATGTAGAAAGATATTCCCCTGTTTGACAATCTACCAGTTCAGGACTCCTCAAATTAGTTAATCCTCTTCTGCAACTCTTGAAGAACCCTAACTTGAGAATCCCAATGTAGAATTAGGACCAATTCCAGTTCGAGTATCAGTGCTTTCTCATACGGATGAACCAATAACTTTTAATTACCTGTAGGCAGCATCAACCATCAAGTATACAGATCAAACACCACCTTACAAAATTATAACCAATTGTGCATCCAGATTTAAGGTCCTGGATGCTTTAATGGTAGTCTGGAATCTGGACAGAGGAATTTGGAAGTACATAAGAGACAGAAAGTATCCTTTGTACCCTAACAAGTGTGTTGAAATGGAACATACACCTCAGCAGGAAAGAAGCAACTACAAGGACAGCTTTCTGAGTTTCTATTTACAACTCAAGCAACACTAAATTCCAAATTAGTAATTCTTATCTATATTTAGAAACAGATCCCAATATTGTTGCTATGTACAAAAGAACCTGATGATGGAACATAATCCACATCTTTGACATTAGCGATCCTGCAAGGATGGTTTTAGCTTTCACATTGATATGCATAACATGCCTTTATAAGCATAAATTGGTTTAGGTTGTAGAACCTGTAAAAAAAAAACAAATCCTGACAGCTATGCTTTATGTTGTAGAATGTTGGGCAACAACGAAGAACATATTCATAGAATTAGTATCACCGAGAAGATGTTGGGACGAATGAGTGGAAATACTAGAAAAGATAAGATTAGAAATTAGCGTATTTGAGAGAATTTGAGTAGCTCTAGTAGGATATAAACTATAAGAGGGTTGACTAGATAGTTTGGACATGTTCAACGGAGAGCAGTCATGACAAAAGTTAAGAATGAGTTAGTGGGGCGAGGTAAAAGCAAAAAATGATGTTGATAGAGATGAAGATGAAGATGGCAAGGAAAGAATTTATAGCACAGGCTTTAATCGAAATTATGACTTTTGATAAAATGGAATGCTACAACAAGATTTGTGTTACCGGATGATGATTACCAACTTTTCTCATCTCGGTTAAACATTCTCCTCATATGAATCAGCTCTTTATTCCGTCCATTCATGCTCAGTTTTGCAAGCTATTAATAACATAATAAATGTCTAACAGGTTCAAACAAAAATCAATAGTTGTAACGTCTGTAGCATTTTCTGCAATAAATTAATAAGCATGACTTGAATTAACCAAAAGTCACTTATTAGGATAAAGAATAAGATGGGTGAATGGATGCTATACTGCTGATGTACCCCAAACTTCTGTAGATATTACATGAATGATCCTTAAATGTTTTAAGTTGGGCAAACCAATCGTCAATTCCATGAGGGGAAAACAGAAACAAGTGCATAGGAAACGGAACTCTTTAATCAAATTCAGAAATGGATGTGCCATGGAAAAAATTAGTACACTCAGTAAACTACAACTCAGAGCATTTTGCCTCCTAAGAGGATCCATGCTTTAATGTGGGCAAACCAAACATCAGTTCCGGGGGGGAGAGAAACAACTGTATATGAAAGGGAACTATTAAATTAGATTGTGAGAAGGATATGCCCTGAAAAGAAATTAGTACACCCGTAAACTACACCTCCAAGCATTGCACCTCCTGGGAGAGGATCCATGATAAAGAAAAAGAATCAACCCAACAACAACACTTGAATATGCAGAAAAAAGAATCAAACTGAAACCATTTTAGTGGAATCCATACCTTCATGGAAGAAACTTTCCTGACAACCGGAGAGCGCCTCAAAAATTTAGGCCCACTTTATGCTCCAACTGATAATTATAACTTTATGTCAAAGATATATCAGAGAGCTCAAAGAACTGCTTGGCCTTCTACAGACGGAAGCAACTCAATGGTATCAGATAACCAATATGATATATATTGGTTTTAATGAAGTACAAAACTGGCCAAAATGTTTTCTTTGTAGAACAGGACAGGCCGTATTTGTTAAAACCAACACTTCATCCCAAGCGAACTTTTTCTTCACTAACTTTCTTCTGTCTGTCAACATATCAGGAAGCAGCGAGTTTCTCACTTGCTTTATAGTAAAGCATCTTCTGTACATAGAACATCATGTATCCTTGCGCAGCCCTTACAAGGTCCTCACTAACTTGAGTGATCCAAGCATCATCACACTTGTACCATTGATTACTTAACCGTAGATAGGTCACGTAATGGCCAGCATCCAGTTTACCTGTGTGAGTGATGACGGCAAACAACTCAAACTCTGAAGATAACTCATTTGAAGCATATTGCTCATCCCCATCAAAAGTGAACATCCGGTTCCCAAATCTACTCCTCAAAATGGAAGAAGAGAGGTAAGGTGCCATATTCAAAGAAAAAGGGAACTGCAAATAGCGATCAACCTTCCTTGACATATTTCGAATTGACGAATGCTCAAATCTTTTGATGTGAAAACAAGAAACCAGAGGAAGCTTTCTTATGGACATCTGTTTCAGAGATTCTTGCCTCATCTGACACTGTTGGCAGAAGAATTTCTGGTCAGAGCCTAGTTTCTCAGGCCTTGTAAAGCGGTCCAAGCACCCCACAAGGGTAGATATTCCAAAGCTTTGGCTCGAGATGGTGGAATCTAGCTCAACATTGCAAGAATAATGGGATTTTGTAGAGGCCATTTTCGAACCGCCTTGGTTTGGTTCCAAGTCCAATGAGATGTCTACACATGGGTCATATGTCGTAGATGTGAAACCACAAGCCGTACAAGTGACATCAGATCTCAAGATACCAGAGAATACTCTATGAGCGATACAACAGTCTCCATTGCCTGTGCTGCCAAACAAATAGATTATCAAAATATCGGATAAATCTTAAATCATGGAAGCACAGACATATTATTTTAATAAGACTTTTGTTACGACAGCTGAATATACAAACAAAAGATGTTGACGACAACAAAGTTACAACAGGAATAAGTAGATGATTTCAAACATTTGGTTGGAAAACTGTTCGTGCTATTATACTATTCATAACTTCTTCTTTTTTGGATCGATAAAGCAATGCAATATATTAAAAGAAGAGAAGAAATACAAGAAGACACCCGGCTAACGAGTTTACAAGTTTATAAACCCAAAAACTGGGAGGAAGCAAGTTTGATCCTAACCCACTAGGATGAAAACATTTAATACAATATACCCCACAGTTCCTCCCTACTACCATGCAAACCAGCCCACTCCATGACTATCAACATGATGCGATCGCAGATCCAGGAAACAGTAGAAATGACGTCCTCAAAAACTCTGAGATTTCTTTATTTCCAACAAGGCCAAAGAATAGCTCCAAGGAGCACCTCCCAAATGCCTCCCTGGCTCTCGCCCCATTCTTCCAAGACCAACAAGCTAAGAATTTATGGAGGGATGAATGAAAAACCCATGCTAACCCCATCCGGGAGAGGAAAAAATCCCATATATCTTCATAACTTGAGCCTTGAAAGTGATGATCCCGCATCCACTTTTCCATATAAGAGAAAAGTGAGAAACAATAACTTCTTTTTTTTTGGATGGTTTCAAGAAACATATCAAGGTGATTATCTAAAATAACTGAAAATTTTATAAATCAGTCACATCCATCGTAAGTGCACAGATAATTTGCCTATCAAGAAAACTGAAATAACTTTTGAACTCTAACCAGCACATGATTCCCAGTTCATTCCAGGATTATCCTTTCTCAGTCCTTTAATATCGGAGAAGCCTCCGTTTTTCACTTTGAATGTGTGACGAAAAATCAAAAGGCACCTCAGGCTCATTTTCAATGTTACAAAATTTTTAAGCCAATTACCAAGGGATGCAACTTACTAGAGGAATCAGCACAATTACCAAGGGAAGGAATGAGTAACTTACTGAGGGAGAATAAGCTCCATAACAAAGGCCATAGCATCCTTCGAATCAAAGTGTAGCACCTTTGTTGGTATAAAGTTTAGGAAGTCTAAAGGAGCCATTATCTCTAAAGGTGTTCAAGGGAAGATCAATGTGTGAAACACATGCTAATTGAGATGAGTCCAGAAATTCCTATGACGAAATATGTTAAGGAAAGTTAAGCTTTTATCAAAATTTATGGAACCCTGGGCTGGCTACCTCTAAGTGACAACAACATTTTAGTACGACCAATCTAACAATCAATTTGGTAAGCCTGGGTGGAGAGTACTAACTTTTTCCTTGGATCCATTATGAATTTGAGGTAATTACCGAAACTGAACTGGATCGCCCAATCAAGAACTTCGACCCACCTTGGAAACCTTCCCTTACTCTTTGCAAGAAAAAAGTATGATCTATATGGTATTGGTATCATGATCCGTACATTATACAAATTGAACTTCATATCCCTTGCTCCATCGCCCCTTTGCTAGATGGACTTGGGATCTTTTCCTATCCTGCCTAGGGGTTCATTGCATATTTTCCCTTGGCTTTAGGGACTTCATTTCCAGCTAGATCTTGCAAGACGTGGATGACCCCTTGAGAATGATATGGAGTATGATCCCAGATGCTATATGTTGGTGCGTGTGGGAAGAAAGGAACAATCGGGACTTTAGGAATAGATCCAAGCCAATTGAGTACATTCTTTCTCTTATTACTTAGGTCATTTTGTCTTGGTGTCAGGTTGGGGGGGACTGTGAGCAGCTGGGGCTGTTACCTATTCTTAACACTGGGTAGGAGCTTTTTGCTCTGCTTCTGTGTATTCTCTATGTAGCTCCTTGCTTCTGTTTATTCTCTATATTGCACCTGGATGGCTGGATTACATGATTGTGTTCATCGAAGGCAAATATCTTCCTTAGAAAAGTACAAATGAGTCATTTAAAAACTGAAAACTATAAAAAGAAGGAATATCAAAGCTACCTATCAAGTAGCTGAAACTTGAAGTACAGTATACCAGCATCATACCAGTACATGTGGCATACGCTTAGGACAATGGGGCCCACAAAAAGACTGGAGATTGGACCACTTTGGAGATTTCCTAGCTAACAATTGACTTGATCATACGGATTATACCATCATTCTGTAGAAGACTTTTGTTTGTCTTGACATATTGTTTTCTGAACATCAGAAAGCAATAAGAAATTTTTTTAGCATAGATTGTCCCTTAGTAGAACCTGTTGAGTGGTATACCCCATTACACTGCATGAGTGCCCTGTATTAAGTTACTTCTTTAGTAGTTCTTAAGGTCCCATGGGACCTTTAACCTCCTGATTTGGAGTAAAGGACAAATCTCAAAGAGGCATTGATACCTAACAGACAGAAAGATTAATATGGGGAAAAATTACCTTGGCTCTGGGGCTTGCCTTGATCCTTCTCCACCTTTTCATGGATCCCATCAAGCATGGAAATAAAAAATTCATGTGCATCCTGCTGTTCATAACTTGCCAGATTTGCTGCATGTTGCCACCAACTGCAACAAAGCCACAGTTTTCAACAATCAAACAACAGCTGCCTCGTTTTCGGAACACTAGGGAAATTTCATACATAGAAGTAGAACCCACTTGATGCAAAACAAATAAATCTACTGAATTAGAAAACAAAAAACAAAAAAAAACAACTTGAGAAGAACAAAGATATAAAAATGAAATCATACAACTCACTGATTTTTTTTTTAATGAATAAAACTTATGGCAAGATGTGAAGCATGAATAACAAAATCCCCACTTCAGATAGGAGAATATACATATTAATAACTATTGCGGCGAATTTCCGGGATTGATGACCTGGACCATTAGCTCATCTTCTCCTATACTTTCAAAAAATCAAACATTTTCCATTTTACATAAATGCAAACTACTGAACCGAAGTTTAATCCCACAATTAAGTTATCGCTGTCAAGTGCATTGCGAAGGCGAAAGACAAGAGGATGAAATTGTTAAAGAAGAAACAAAAGTTTAATTCAAACCTGTACAGAAATCTGGCAGGGCTATAGGGCGACCGATCCCCGGAAAATGCAGCTGAGAACATAGCATCCATGTCACAAGCCAGACACAAGCGGGAATTCTTGCCATTATCGTTGCTGGTGGAAATTTTTTTACTGGCATTACTGAAATTCTTCTTCTGCTGACATTCATAACGATTATGGCGATCACTCAAGAAATAGTTCCTCAGAGGAGGAGTATGGAGCAATGCTTGAAGGATCGAATTCAAAAAACAAGTGTTTCCAAGATTGTTAAGCCCTCGCAATCCCCAAGGCAAACAATCGGAAGAATCTCCATTTCCTCTCTGCAACGAACTCGAACCTCTCCTGATCAAAACAAGCTCCCTTGGATCGGGCGTCCATGGCCGATAATCCACCCTCCTTCGCTTCCTCAGATTCTCCGGCGGAGCTTCGCGAATCTTCGATCCACCGAGCGTCGAAGCTGCTGTTTGTGCAAGAACAACTGAAGCGTCGAAATCTCGATCGTACACCTGATCGCGACACGCGCAGCAGAAAAGCTCGGCGCGGTCGACGTCGACGGCGATCTCGTGACCAGGTGGCATCGACTCGGCGTGAGCCGCCGCGTGGGATGACTCGGACGACAAATGGCAAAATACGGACGCGCACGCCACGCAGGCGTAGAGGTGCGTGCCGGTACACTCGCCGGTGGCGCAGGTGCCGCATCGCGGGAACTCGCCCGAGTCGCGACGGATCGAGGCACGGCCGAGTGGCTTGACTCGGAGGCATTTCTGAATGGCACGGAAGAATCTGAGGCCGTGTCTGGATCGGAATCCGGCGAGGTGAGGACACGGCTGAGGAATCTGAGTCATCTGACCGTTTCGCTTCGAAGACATCGATGATTTTGGAAAAAACAGATGGAAAATCCCTAGATTTCCAGGAGATAAGCTTCATGGATCGATTGATCGATGCCGTTAAAACCAGATATTCAGAGACCGAAATCAAGAACATATATTCAAGAAATCAAATGTAGAATCGAAATTAAATCCCAGATCTGTTACAGTTGTCGTTCATGATCGATCTTCGATCTACTGAGGTTTTCCTTTTGGGTTTTTCTCTTTTATTGTTTTTTTTACTTGATTTTGAATTAGCCGTTGGATTTTAAGCGAGAGGATGGCGTTTGTTTCTGCAGCTTGCTTTGGTGAAGGGTGACGTTATCATAGAGACAACTACATACCTTTATTTCGTATGAAAAATAATCCCCTCCTCGTACAAGTGGAGTGGAGTGTGCCGTCTTACCCCCCTTAAAATTTTGCCACGTATTCCTTTTATTTTTATTTTTTTTTTATCTCAATAACAACACAAGGTAATTACTAAGGCAAAGAAATGAAACACACACTCACACCCCACATGCAGACACTCACTCAAACACACGACACACATGCAGATCATACACGCACCCTTATAAGTTTCACCCGAGCTTCCCAAAACGGGTACCAACTGTTTGGGACGCTATGGAACTTATAAGGGCAACGTGCTTGGATACACTTCCGGTATGGGACTAAACACCACCCTAAGGCTTCTTCATTTTTTGGTATACTCAATAACACCTCAAGATGATTATTGAAGGCAAAGAAAGGAAACACATACTCACACCTCACATGCAGACACCTCCCTTTAAACTATGGTTAAGATTCACTATTCCTTAGGGTTAAAGCATCTATCCTAGTTTTTAGAAAAAAAAATTATTTATAGGGGTTAAAACTTCTTAACCTAAAACTTGTTATATGTCTCTTTTTAACTCCATTTAACTTTGGTTAAGATTCACTGAGCTTTAGGGTTTAAAGCATTTATAATTGGATTTTAGAAAAAGAGTAGTACACAAAGCTGCACCTTCATCTGCCAATAAGTGGGATTAAATTTTTTTATTCCTATGATTAAAAAAAATTATATTTTATTTTTCTAAAAACCAATGGTAGATGGGTGAACCTTAAGGGTGAATGAATTTTAATCACAGTTAAAGAAAGTTAACATAGGACATGTGGCAAGAAAAGCGGAGCCGAGACACACCTCCTTGCGTCACCGAAGGTAGAGGTGATTATCTTCCTTAGAAAAAAATTAACCACATGGTTAGCACTTCTTTAACTAAACTTCAGTGATAGTTACAGGAGCTTTGTGAGTGCGAGATGCTCACTCTCCTCCTCGTAGGAGGAGGGGATTATTCCTCATTTGGTTATACTTGTGCAAGGATTCCACTGTTTCGTAGGACCCATCTGAGGAGAATATCAACCAGTCTTGCTGCATGTTAAAACACGGCAACGAATGCTCTATAAGTATTTCTTACTTCCTTAATTGGACAAATAATCACGAAAATTACATAAATTTTAAGAACTAATGGGTCTCACGTGCATCACATGTGAGATAGAGGGGAGGGGGGAGGCATTTTGGGAAAAAAATTTAAGGAGTATTTTGGGTATTAAGACTTGAGGAATATTTTAGGTAAAAAAAATTTGTTAGGGACACGTTGGGTATAAAAACAAGAGACATTTTGAGAACTAAAAAACTTTAGGGGTATTTTGGGTATAAAAATATTGAGGATATTTTAGGTATAAAAAAATTGAGAGACATTGTAAAAATAAAGAAAATGAAATATGAGCAAACTTGAGGAGCATTTTGGTTTAAAATTTTTGTGAGGGGTATTTTGGGTATAGAAAATTGACTTGAGGACATTTTGGAAACTAAAAAATATTAAGGACATTCTGACTATAGGAAAATTTTGAGGGCATTTTAGGTAAAGAAATCAGACTTGAGGTCATTTTGAGAATAAAAAACATTTAGGGACAATCTAGCCAAGAAAATAAAAAGTGTATATTTTTAATAATAAAATGACATGATCCAACCAGACCGACCGAACAAGGAATTGGTCACTTGGCCAGTTTGACGGTCGGTCCAATTATGAAATCATTGCTTTATATATATTAATAAAGAATAATTTTAAGATTATATTAAATTTCAATCAAATTTTTAAGTCTCTTATATTTTTTAGCGAAAAAGTCATTTATATTAATAAAAGTTAAAAGTTGTTTTGGAATTAAGTAAAATTTATTCTGTTTTGAACCCATATGTAAGGGTAGTTTTGAAGTTAACTAAAATTCAACTCATATGTGTAAGGGTAGTTTTGGAATTAATTAAAATTCAACCCGTATGTGTAAGGGTAATTTTGGAATTAACTAAAATTCAATTAATGTTTTGAACTCATCTGCAGGGGTAGTTTTGAAATTAATTAAAATTCAACCCATATATATAAGGACAATTTTGAAATTAACTAAATTTCAACCAACTTTTGAACCAAAGAAAATGTAGTTTTGGAATTAACAAAACTTCAATCAACATTTTGAACAGCCAATCCTCATTATATTATTAAAAATGCATGTTTTTGGAGGTATGTTATTTATATTTAAACTCTTTCTGTTAGACATGGCTTTAGACCTGGCCAAGGCATGCTATGGTAACTAGGTATGCTTGGTTGCAATAACAACTATCAGTGCATTTGTCAACCAAGGAGTGCTAGATATAAGTGCACACTTTCAAACTCTCATTGTGATCGTAACACTTTGTAGTTGCTACACCTTCAATAGGATAAGGAAAACTATTTTTTTAACAAATGACGTTAAAATTTCAATCGGTTCTAAAGGCAATAGGGAAAAGTAGTGACACATGTTATTATCATAGTGAGAGTTTGGAAGTCTGCGTCTGAGGCTAGCATTTCCATTTGTCAGCCATATAATCGTGAGAATAATGCTTACATCTAAACTCAAAGCAAAAAAAAAAAATCAGATCTTTTGCTTTGTTGATACTTATAAAGTTTGGCATTTTACACTTTGTCATGGTAGTTCTTAGAAAATTTGAGCCCCTTTGTCAAGGTTTAAAACAAGATTAATTCTTACCCTCCATGAGATTTCAAGTCTTACCATTTTTACGAGACTTGAAATCATTTATTTTACTGCATTTGAAGTTTTATAGGTCACCCCTTGAGGTGTAACCAAGTGGCTGAAGGACGAACCGTAAACAGAGGTCTCAAGGTCGATTCTTGGGCTCCCCTCAGTATCGGTTGTATGAGGTGGGGGTATTCCCTATGCAGCATGTGAGACTAGTCCGAGTCTTTAAGGCTCGAGATATCCACATTTATAAGGAAAAAAAATTCTAATGAGAATTGCAACCTTGAAGTGAAAAGTACAATACATCTAGTTCTCAAAAGAAAATGCATATTGTCCAATCAATGATAAAACTTGCAAAGTGTCGGACTTTATAAATCTCTGCAAAAGAACGGACCCTAAAGATTTCCTTAGAAAATTTAGGAGAGTGCCACGAATTCAATTTACATGACGTTTCTGAAATAACACTAACTAATAAGAGTTTTCATCTTATCAGGAGTCAAATCATGGCCTATTTGGAAAAGAAATAAATAAAAAAGTCTGAGGACCTGTCGACTCCAATTCCTCATGTGTGCACATAGTCTATTTGGAAAAGAAACGAATAAGAGAGTCTTTGAGGATCTGTCAACTTCAGTTCCTCGCGTGTACACTTTTATTAGGGATCTGATGTTAATTGTGTCTAACTTGTAGAACCCCGGAATCCTATTAACTATTCTAGTGAATAGTGTCATTGGCACAATCTTTTGGTTTTGATTAATGAGATGATAATTAATGTGAGTTTGATCTCACCATTCTTGTTATGTTATGTGGTTCAAGGTTATAAGAACCCTTTGGCATGTTTAAAAGTGTTAAAGAACAAAGGAAAAAACATCTAAGTGTTAAAAAAATGGAAACATAGGAATAACAGCAAAATAGAGCACCATTCGTCGACGAATCCAATCGAGGGACAAGAACTCGTCGGCGAGTGCTTCTGGCAGTTTTGAATAGAAAGTTCAGAACCCAGATTCGTCGATGAATTCCATCGGGGGTTCCAATCTCATCGACAAATCTGACCCAGAAAAGCACTATTCGACCTGGAATAGCGCAAACCGACCTATGGAAGATATTTTCCAAGGGCCTTTAAGGATTTTGACAACCCATGGCCTATAAATAGGACCTAAATTCGTGAGTTTGATTTACTCAAACCCTAAGAAAAAGATTTTTGGAGATTTTAAATAGGAAAGCTAGGGTTCTTCAAAGTGTGTTTCACGGTGATCTTGGGTTCGTATTTTCTACCAGAGGAAAAGTTCCTCTTGATTTCTTTGGTGTTCTAAAGCTTGGATTTCGAATCCAAAGTGATTCTAAAGCTTTGATTTCTCCAAGATAAATTCTGAGTTAGTGTTCTTGAAAAATGGGATTTCGGTTTTTATTTCCCAAGCTAGGATCAAGCTTTTTCAAGCTTGGATGTCGCTCCTTAGTATTTCTCAACCGTTGGACCAAAGAGAATTTGTCTTAGAAAGGTAGATACACTCTACTGTCTACCTGTGTTCTAATCTTTTTAAGAAAACCAGGT
This sequence comes from Tetracentron sinense, assembly GCA_015143295.1. NCBI lineage: Eukaryota > Viridiplantae > Streptophyta > Magnoliopsida > Trochodendrales > Trochodendraceae > Tetracentron > Tetracentron sinense. The sequence goes on along the minus strand of CM026565.1, from coordinate 28,319,360 downwards.
TTTACCGTATGTTCTATGGATGAATTGGATGATGAATTTTGGGTACTTGTAAACTATCACTACAATTGAATTTCTATGACTATGATTCCATGTTTCTAAGTGTTCTAAGTTTACCATGATGATCACAAGCACTCTATGTACTCTACGTCTTGCATGATTTGAAGTTTTCTCACAAGTACGGGTATCCAAAATTCCTTAATATAACTCATAAACTCAAAAGCTCATAAGTATTATAAAGTCAAGCCGAGGGTTGGTCAAGGGTAGGGTATATCCAAGGATATGTCACACCTAGCTCAAAGTAAATTTTATAAGACATTTGATAATGGCAACGGGAAAGTTGGTCAAGGATCATGGCAGCCCACTTCTATGTATTTGATGAATGATATTTACATACCCGACACTAAGTCTTTTTACGGGTGATAAGGTCTGGCTCTTAAGTCATAAGCTCATAAGAATCCCATAAGTCTCTGAAGAAACTCATAAGTTTTATAAGCAAAGATCTCATAAGGAATCTCATAAGCTCAAAGATCTCATAAGAATCTTGATTCTCCCAAGAACTCATAAGCTAAGTTTTGGTTTCTCGTAAGGACTCATAAATTTTGATTTCAAAGTATGCTTATAAGACTATGTTTAGAAAACTACACATTTTCTAAGTTAAGTTTTGAAGTAAAGTTTATTGTTCTACGCTCTACGATTTTGGATGAGTGATGAACTGTGTAGATGTTAATGTTTTATAACACTGTTAGCTAGTAGCTTGTAGACGCCGAGTATTTCATGCTCAGCTGAATTGTTGACTTCGGTAGGTTTTGTAGATGCGAGCATTGGATAGAGGAGGAGTACTACGAGCCGGATCTTACTATGGATCATCGCCAAGATGATGGAGCTCTAGATAGGCCCTATCTAGCCTATTGCTAAGAGTTGAGAGGGAGATAATCGATGTACTTTAAAAATAGGGAATGTTTACTTTAGACTTGTTTTTAGTCTGTTGGTTCAGACTTGTAACCATATACTGCTTTCGCTTTATCTTTGCTTCCACTATGTTATGCATTGTGTATTTCATAGGATAGTATGATTTGATAAGGCACATCATGAGCCAAAGTATCATTAACTTTTAGGGGGTATTTTGGGTCGTGACAAGCTTACCAAGAGGGGGTGAAGTTAGGAGACATTTTGGGTGAAGAGTGGACTCTTCCAGTTACATCTATTTAGGAGCCGTTTGTCATCCTTCATTAGGAAAGGCTTTTCTTATCCCGAAAACATGAAAGACGTAAATGCGTTTGACAACTCATTTTAAGGAATGATCATAATAATTTTTTTCATTTTTGGCACAATTTTTGTGGAATAAAAAAAGATGCTTCTCGTAATTAAATACGAGAAATGAGCTTAAAACAAATAGGCTAAGCATGAAAGTAGACGAGATATAAGAGAAATACTAAAATTTTGGGTAATTTGTCACACTGATAAATGTAGTGATGAATATAGCTATATTTAATGTCTATAACAATTTTTTTTCTAATTTTTTTTTTCATCCAAACGTAATTATATTATTTCCTTTCTTCGTAATTGTTTTTGACTAACAATTGTCAAATACCTTCTTTGCATATAAGTAATTATAAGAATCAAAATATAAAAATTAATTATTTTTCAAAGTAAGAGAATCACTAAAACTGATGTCAAACAGCCCTTTACATCATCTATACCTCTAGCTTCATCCCTTTCTTGGCATCCCTACTTCCCACAGAAATGTGGAAATCTTAGTTTTTTCAAGTTTACTCTCTTGCAAGCTTGTTTTAGCATTGTACTAGTAGCTGTAATCATCTCATATCTTAATACTAAGGATTGTTTACGGAAAAAAAAAAACAAAGTGTTTCCATCTTATAATTATGAGACTAAATCCTCAACCAGATTTGGCAAATCCGATTATAACCCCTGAGGTCTCCACGTGTCCCTTTTGACACCCCTTAACTATGGTTAAGATTAACCCACCCCTAGGGTTCACCCACCCATCCTTGGTTTTAGAATAAATATTAATTCTTTTTAAAAAAATATTTTAATATTAAAAAACCCTAAATGTGAGCATGGATTTTTAAACTCACGGGTTTATGTTTGAGTCGCCACCTATTCATTCATTAGGGATAAGTCTCCGGATAGTGGATAAGGTTTTGGTCTGCGGTAGAGGTCTAGGTAAGAGGTTCGGTTAAGTCTGGGGAAGGTGTTAGCACTCCGAGACTTCAATTTTTCAATGGTTCCCTACTTTATAGGTTTAAGCCAATTAAAGTCAAATGTTTGTCCAAATGCCTAAGTGTTTAAATTAATACTAATCTAATAAAGAAAAGTTAACTAGGGTCGAACCCGGGTTGGGTTGCCTACGTACTCACAAGGGTGAGATTAGACCGAGCGTAGTTCTAGTACATGAGTAGGGTTGTATTTGGGCGGGGCTTGACCGGGCTTGGCCAAGCTCGGCTCGGCTTGAATTAGTTTGATCGAGGCCTGAAGCCCGGTTGGGCCCGAAATCATGATCGATTGTGCGGCCCGAAAAAAAAACTTGGCTTGAAGCCCGGCTCGGCCCGAATTGATTCAAGCTCAAGCCGGGTTTGGCTTGGCTTGAGCTCGGCTTGAATCCTTTTTTTTTTTAATAATAAAATTTTATATTATTTATATATATAATAATGATATATATATATATATATATATATATTTTTTAAATAATATTCAAGCCGAGCCGAGTTCGGGCCGGGCCGAACCTCAATTGAGCTGGGCTTCAAGCCGGGCCGAGCCGCACAGGGGTGGGCTTGAGCTTGGCTTGAATTAGCTTTCGGGCTTTTTTTTAGGCTTGGCTTGGCTTGTTCGAGCCTAAAATTTCGGGCCGATCTCTGGCCGAACCGGGCCAAGCCAAGCCGTACCAACGGGCCAATCGGGCTTTGTGCAGCCCTATACATGAGCTTGTGCCGAGGGTAGGAGGTCTGTGTGTGTGCACCAAGGGTGGTCAAATGGACTAGTCCGGTAAACTAGGGTTTAGTTGACAGTGCTTAGTTTAAGTTTGGTAGGCTTAAGGTTAGTCCGGTAAACTAGAGTTAAGCCCGGTAGGCCAAGGGGTAAGTCCGGTAGACTTGATTTAGGCCCGATAGGCCATAATTGAATTTAACCAAGGTTAGAGTTGCTAACCGGGGTTAAGGGTCAAACTAATCATGGTTATGATTGCTAACCATAGTTGAGGGTAACATGTTCAAGCCTGGTAGGTTGAGATTGGGCCCGATAGGCCAAGGGCGAGATCGGTAGGCTAAGCGATTTAGGTCCGGTAGGCCAATATCGGATTTAACCGAGGTTAGTGTTACTAAGTAGAGTTAAATGAGTAAAGTAAACCGTGGTTAGGGCTGCTAACCATGGAAAAATGGCCAAAGCAGAAACATTTTTGAGCATTTCAGAAAATTTTAAAAATTTGTAGCATTTTTTCAAGGGCTAAGAGTTGCTTAACCATGGTTAAAAATTAAACTAACCATGATTAGGGTTGCTAACCATAGTTGAGCAAGTGGGTTGAGCTTGGAAGGACCAGGCCAGGTAGAGGAGAGTCTGAGGGACCAAGGCATGGCCCTGGATTAGACCAGGGCCCACTGAAATGAGTGCTACAGGGGCTACAAGGGGGAAAACCAGAATGGCGGTAATTATTCTACCGCCATTCCTGATTTTGCCCAAAAACTACGATTTCTCCACTTTGGATTAGACCAGAGCTTCTCTAGGGGATTCTTCATGGATTGAGGGTCCCCTAGGGAGTACATGGAGGATCTATGCATGCGGGGGCCACTGAGCCAAGATGAGAACCTCAATGGGCTTCCCCCATGTATACGAACAGACAAAGGGGACCCCTATTCTCGATTTTGTAGTGGAATAACAGAAACTAACCAAGAATAAAAGATCCCTCAAATAGGACCAGGGGTCTACAATGTAGTTTACAAATATTAATGAAAAAAAAAAAAAAGAGGTAGGGTGACCCTACCCTACTGTTGACTGCTCATGATGAATGAGGGCTGATGCATGGTGGTGGCTGACTGAGGTAGGCCCAGGGGAGCTTTGGGGATCACCTCAGGTGGAGGGCAAAGGTCTGGTAAGACTGGAATAGGGCTGACTGAATTGTGGTAGAGCTTGGGTATGGAAGTTTTGGAATGAGTTTAAACCATGAAGGAGGTAGTTTATTTATAGACTTGGATGAGCCTAGGGGTATTTTGGGGATACAGGGGAGTTGAGAACCCCAGGGGGGTAGAGCTACTGGGATCAGGAGGGGTGCCAACTGTGGATTTGCAGAAATCCAACAATGGCGGTAATATCATTACCGCCATCACTAAATCAGGCTAAAATGGTAATAGCGGTAATAGTATTACCACCATTAATGGATTTTTGCCCAAATGAGCCCAACCTGTTTGCACTTGGCCTGATTCACTGTAGCAGTGCCTAAAAAAGGAAATGGTGGTAATGTTATTACCGCCATTCTTGGAGTTTTTGAAATTGGGGTGGTGGACCCAACACCAATGGCTCTTAAGGGCCTGTGGGTCCATGCTTTGGCCCACAGAGGGCTCTGGGCTTGATTTCTGGGCCTTAGGGTTGAATTTAGGGTTTACCTAGGGTTAGACTAGGGTTTACCTAAGGTTAGGCTTAGGGTTTGAGTTTGAACAAGGGTTAGGCCTAGGGTTCAATCAGGGTTTGCCTAGAGTTTAGGGCTTGACTAGGGTTAGGCCTAGGGTTTGACTTTAAACTAGGGTTAGGCCTAGGATTCAATCAGGGTCTGCCTAGAGTTTAGGGTTTGACTAGGGTTAGGCCTAGGGTTTGACTAGGTTTACATAGGGTTAGTCTAGGGTTTTACCTGAGATTAGGATATAATTGGTACCTAGCTGGGGTAACCATGGTTAAAGGTTTTAACCATGGTTAAGGCAGAGTGTAAAAATTAGGTGCTAACACTAAAAATAATTTTTTCTCTTTAAAAAAGAATTATATTTTTTTTCTAAAGACCAAAGATGAGTGGGTGAACCCTAGGGGTGAATGAATCTTAACCACATTTAAGGGATGTCAAAAGAGACACGTGGCAGCCTCAAGGGGTGATAACGGGATTTGCCAAATCCGGTTAAAACCATAGAGGATTTGATTTATATAATTATTGTGTTCTTCCAAAATGATTCTGAGAACATAATCGTTCCAACAAATCCATATTGTTCCGTTCTCAGAAATCGATTTCTGATCTGAAACGATACCAAACACCTCTGTGGAGACTCCAATTTTTTTATTTTTTTTTTGGAAACATCTCAACTTTGGGGTTAAATGGAGTAAGTATACGTGGGTTAATGCCTAGTACTTGAAACTTGGCTAAGGGTGGCGACGGATCCCTCGGATCGATCCCGAAACCTCCCTTCTAGTGAGGGGGATACACTAAGGCTAGCCCATGGTGTGTGTGCAAACTCCCTTGGATCCTAAAAGAAAGTTTGCCCAAACGCCCTAATAACCTATCTATGAATAAAGATACAGTCGCAACCAAACACCCCCTTTTACGTTGGTTTAAGGTCTGAAGAACTCAAAGGCTCTCTCTCTCACTGGCATGGCAGATATGGAGAAATCCAAAGCGATCTTCTCCGCATTAGTTATTCTGGGTCTTTGCTTATCTGTTCTTCCTTCGGCCATCGCGAAATCATCTGGGTTTTTCTCCTTCTCTTAAACCCTAATTTTTCTACTGGTTTTCTTCTCTTTGAATTTCCCTTGATTGAGGATTTGACTTTTCGTTTGGAATTTTTTTTAGGGTTCTGACATGGATTGTTTGTTTGACTTGTGAATTTTGCAGGACGAGCGAAGGTTACACCATTAATGGTCGGGTGAAGATCGCAGGTATGTAGTTTCTCTCTCTCATTTTTTTTTTTGCTACATTGCTTTTGACATCGGCTTGGTTTTGAAATGGAAATTTCGATGTAAATCGTTATGGAAGAAAAAATTCTTCTCGATTTTGCTTTGGGTTAGCCCCGCATTAGTCGATTCAATTTGTTTCCCTATTTCCCTTATTAAATATGAATATGATCTGATGAATTCACACCGTTAAGAACTGAATCCAAATTGATTGTTAGAATTTGAAAGATCAATTGTCTTGGAAGATAGTAAACTGTTATATACTTTGAGCCATGCAAGACAAACGAATTGGGACTTTATGCTTCAGATAAGAATCCAGATTTTTTTTTCATATGAGTAGGGCCTGACATTAGAAATAAAAAGTTTGGCAGGAACTTCTGTAACGGATAAAATTCGTATGACAGCTCAGCGTTGTGGGACGAGCTCGTTTCTGTCGTTTTGTTCACGTAAGTGACACGTGTTCACGAGTTGGGATCACGTGCTTGAAATATAGGAGTCACACGTTGTCTGATGTACAACGATCCCGTTGTGCGCATTGCGACGTCTTCGTTCTCACGAATAACGACGTTTCCGTTGTGACTTCGACAACGAGCTCGTTGTCTGAAGCACAACGTGAACGTTGTGCTCCTGACAACGTCGGCTGTCGTTACGCGAACAACGAGTCCGTTGTCTCACCGACAACGATGTCGTGCTGTGTTTTGAGGCATCTACGCCGTAACCGAGTTCGAGCCAACAACGAGACCGGCTCGTAGGGGGAAGTGATCAGGAGGTGATCCAAGATCCCGACAAGCGTGCCGAACACGCCGTTTCGTGCCGAAAGCACTGTCCTGGCATTTAATGCTGGTCACTTCTGCGTACTGGCCAATCCCGTCCGATTGGACTTTCTGGAGGCTCTCACGTGTGATGCAACCGGCGGCGAATGTGACTAAGACATTTGGCAATGAGTGCAATGACACGTGGCATGCACACCTATGGCCATCTATGGTCATCGATGGCCATATCAACCCTTGCCCTATAAAAACCCCGTGATTTTTAGTGCAAGGGGAGAGTTCTTTGACTTAGATCGGGATATACGTGCATAGAGCCTCCAGTGCATTGTGTATTATCCAGTGACGATTCTAGCATTTTCTGCCTGTCATTTCCTACCCTTACTGACTTTACCATCGGAGTACAGGTCGGGGTGTCACACCCCCCCCGCTCCAACCACCGGCCGAGAAACCAGAACGTGGAAGAAGCTGCTGCTGACGCGTGTCCGTCCGGTATTTTACCCCTCACAAAATTGGCGCCGTCTGTGGGAAGTAAAAAACGGACTCCCCTTTGCTCTCTGCGATTATGGCGGACCAGTCAGAAGTTCTCGGGCATGAGGATCAAACCCCTCACGCCACTTCTTTCATACCTTCTATCGTGCATAATCCTGGAGTCAGTCCTTCGTCTGGGCAACCAGAGAGGACCGTACCTCCCCTTGCTGAGCTCTCTGTCTCAGATCGCATTTTGGCAATGCTGCAAGCGCAGCAGTCTGCCCTGGACCAGATTACCAGGCAGCAACAGTTGATGCAGGCAAGACTGGAGACGTTCGAGCATAGCAGGCTCGAGGTGGATGAAGTGCCACCGCATAGGCCTTCTTTGAGACGTCAGTTTGACTTCTCTTCTTCTCCTTCTGCCCCAGAGAATCGCGAAACCAGGTTTATACTTCTTCCTACTGAAGGGGATGTAAGACAACCTCCGGTTCGGGCAGAACAGAGTATCCCTTCAGACCGTGTGGATTTCCGAGAAGGGGCAGGAAGAGAAGACCTAAGAGTGGGCACTGAAGGCGCAGATACCCAGAAGACTTGGGTGACGGTCAAGGAGGTGGAGGCTTTAATTGGTGCTCGTGTTAAGAGCATGAAGGGAGGGATTCCCGACCACTTCGCCCAGACAGCAAAGGACAACGTCGAGAACTCTCCCTTCACGGATGCCATCAACCAGTCCTATACTTCTTCCAAGTTCATAACTCCGGTCTTCTCCATGTACACTGGAAAGACGGACCCAGAGGAGCATTTGTTTGACTTCAAGCACGCGATGGCTGTCCGCAATCCAGATGATGACTTGTATTGTAAGGCTTTCCCCAACAGCCTAACTGGGGCAGCATCGAAGTGGTTTCGGAACTTGCCTCCTGGTTCCATCAGTAACTTCTCAGAGCTCCGGTCGGCCTTTATTGACCGCTTCATCATCAATAAGAAAAAGAAGGCGGGTGCAGATACTCTCTTCTCTTTGAGGATGAAACCAGCCGAATCTTTGAAGGACTTCATTTCGCGTTTCACTGATGAAGTCCACAACATTGACAAAGTCGACGAAGCGAGCTGCATCGCCGCTTTCAAGAATGCTATCCCCAAGCATTCCGAGCTCTACAAGTCCTTAGCTCTTGACTACCCTGTCAAGATGGACGAGTTAATGGTACGTGCCACCAAGTACGGGAGGTACGAGGAGGACGTATCCATTGTGTCAGCACCGAAGCCCAGAGCGAGAATGGTGGATGTCGCGGAAAGGGCACACCGATCATCGAAGAGGAAGGAGAAGAAGCAGCGGTACGAGTCTTCATCATCTGAGGGCTCGCCACCAAGGAAGCAGAAGGAGAAAGTTGTGTATGTGACTCAACGGGATCAGCCGGATCGGCGCCCGTTAGAGAGAAGTTTTAACCAGTTTCAGAGCAGGACGGAAGGACGTCCTAGTAACCAGCAGGCGAGGCAGCAGTATCAGCCGCGCCAAACGCAGCCTCCCGTACAGCACGAGAGAGGCGTGCAGCCTAGTGAGAGGCGATCTTTTGCAGATCGAGCCCCGCCCATCAATTTTACAGTCAGTCCGGCGACCATCATGAGGTCAATGGAGGATCAGCCATACTTTGAGTGGCCGGCGAGGGCAGTGCCGGACATTACCTCGGGGCCACGGGTGCGTGAGTACTGTCATTATCACAAGTGTCGTGGTCACCTCACCAACCGATGCCGTATTCTGAGAGAATACTTGGAGAGGCTTGTTCATGAGGGGTACTTGGGAGAGTATCTTGCTTCCGACAACGGCGGTGGAGAGCGCACCAGAGAGCCGGCGCCCCAATCTCGTGGAGGAGAACCCGCCAATAATCCCAGTTCCTGCGGAGGGGCTTCCTTGGGTACGATCAATGTCATTTGCCGCATGCAAGCGCCCGAAGCTGATGTGGAGAGGAACTTCAGGGCGAAGGCCAGGAAGCTGTCACACGAGGCCGCAGTGTGCCAGGTGCAGATGCCTAGCAGAAGCGTTGAGCAGGCACTCACCTTCACTGATCTTGATTTGGCAGGGGTGGTCCGACCTCACTATGATGCTCTCGTTCTCACCATGAGGATAGGAGACTTCGACATCAAGAGGGTGCTTGTAGATTCTGGGAGCGGAGCAGACATCTTGTACCTTCATGCTTTTACTCAGATGAAGCTGGACCCTTCCGTCCTCATCCCTGCTCAGACTCCCTTGTATGGATTTGATGGCAGCTCGATGAAGCCTGTAGGCGACGTCGTCTTGCCCGTTGTGGCGGGCCCCGTTGTCCTTCAGACCAGGTTTTCCGTTCTGGATGCGCCGTCACCATACAATGCCATCTTGGGTCGCTGGTGGACCCATGAGATGAAGGCTGTACCGTCCTCGTACTACCAGGTGTTGAAGTACCCAACACAGGACGGACCTCGGGAGATCCGAGGCGATCAGTTGGCTTCGCAGAAGTGCGATTTTCCTGCTTCCGTTGTGCCTTCGTAGCAGTTACAGGCCGTTCCCATTGTGGAAGAGAGCTCGGAGGCATCGTTGTGCAGACCTTCCGTTGAGCCCACGAAAGCTGTCAATTTGGGAACGGAAGAAGGGCCAAAGGTGTTGCAGATCGGGACGAGCTTGACAACGGAGGAGGAGCTCGAGTTGCTGAGTTTTCTTAAGGAGAATCTCGATGTCTTTGCGTGGTCTCACAAAGATATGACTGGCATCGACCCGAATGTTATCTGTCATCATCTCAACGCTGATCCTGCCATCCCTCCGGTCAAGCAAAAACCTCGGAGGCTTGCTCCAGCTTATCATGATGCGGTGAACGAGGAGGTTGACAAGCTGATCCAGTTTGGGTTCATTCAGGAGGTACAGTACCCTGAATGGATAGCCAACATTGTGGCTGTGCCTAAGAAGAGCGGGAAGGTGAGGGTCTGCATTGACTTCACCGGTGTCAATAAGGCGTGCCCCAAGGACTTTTTTCCCATGCCGAGGATAGACAGGCTCATCAACGCCACCGCCGGCCACGAGATGTTATCCTTCATGGATGGCTATTCGGGCTATAACCAGATCCTCCTGGCGGAAGCAGATCGAGAGAAGACCACCTTCATAACGGAGCGGGGTTTGTTCTGTTATCGGGTGATGCCCTTTGGATTGAAGAATGCAGGTGCCACCTATCAACGTCTAATGAATCTCATGTTCGGATCACTCCTTGGCAAGACGGTTGAAGTGTACATCGACGATATCGTTGTGAAGAGTCGAGTACGAGGTACTCTGGTGGCGGACCTTGTTGAGCCTTTCGCTGTGCTGCGATCTTTCAATCTGAAGATCAACCCAGAGAAGTGCACCTTTGGAGTTACCTCGGGGAAATTTTTGGGTTACCTTGTGAGTCAGCGGGGGATTGAAGCTAATCCTTCCCAGATCCGTGCTTTGTTGGACATGCCAGAACCCAAGTCGAAGAAGGAGATTCAGAAGCTGACAGGACGGATTGCTGCGCTGAACCGGTTTATCTCCAAGTCATCCGATCGTTGCAAACCTCTGTTCGAGCTGCTGAGGAAGGACTCCGTTTTTGCGTGGACCCCGGAGTGTTCCCGGGCTTTCCTTGCCTTGAAGGAGTATTTAGGATCAACTCCTATCCTCTCGGTGCCAGAGCCAGGTGAAATCTTATATCTCTATTTGTCTGTTTCAGAGCAAGCCCTTGGCTCCGTCCTGGTGAGATGTTGCGATGGCGTGGAGAAGCCTGTCTACTTCATCAGCAAGACCTTCCTCAAAGCAGAATGCAACTATAGCAAGCTCGAGAAGGTGTGTCTGGCTCTTGTCTTTTCTGCAGAGAAGCTTCGGCCGTACTTTCACGCTCATTCTATCGTTGTCATCACAACGCATCCTTTGAAAATCGTGCTGGGACGACCCGAGCTGGCGGGGAGGATGTCGAAGTGGGCCGTAGCCCTGAGCGAGTTCGATATCCAGTACCGGGCCAGGAGTTCAGAGAAGGGGCAGGCAATGGCGGGGTTTCTTTCTGACTTTCCTGTGGAGGAGGCGGCAGAGGATATGATTGTTAATACTCGGGAGCTCCCAATTGAAGTTGATAGCGGTGATGCCGTTGTGGAGGGGGTCGAGTCGTCAGAGTGGAGCGGTTGGCTGTTGCACGTAGATGGATCTTCCAATTTCAGTGGCTCAGGATTGGGCGTTGTGCTTGTAAGCCCGGATAACATCAAGGTGCAGAAAATGTCGCGTCTTGGGTTCACTGCCTCCAACAACGAAGCTGAGTACGAAGCCTTGCTCCTTGGGCTGGAGAGCGCACGAGAGTTGCAGATCTCCACGCTGAGAGTGTTTTGTGATTCACAGCTCGTGGTGAATCAGGTGAATGGTGTTTATGAATGCAAGGACGACCGGATGAAGCAGTATGCTACTCTCGTTCGTTCGTTGTGTGAAACATTCACCGTTGTGGAGATCAGGCATACCCGAAGAGACGAGAACAGGCATGCTGACGCTTTGGCATATTTGGCTTCCATGGTGCAGGCTGACGAGCCAAAGGCTATTCTGATGGAGTTCCAAGAGTATCCCTCGATAACTCTTCAGGCGCAGCGAGAAGTGCTCTTCGTCAATCCGGTCCCGAGCTGGATGACGGGGTTGGTGGCTTATCTGCAGGACGGAGTTCTCCCTATAAGCGCGAAGGAGTCGAGGCGTATTCAGTCAAAGGCATCTCGTTATACCTTGGTGCAAGGAGAGTTGTACCGGAAATCTTTTGGCGGACCTCTGCTGAAGTGTGTTCACCCCGTAGACGTGGAGAGAGTACTTGCCGAGCTACATGAAGGTATATGTGGTATTCATTCGGGCGGGAGGACCATTGCCCATCGAGCTCTGGGGCAAGGCTATTTCTGGCCTTACATGCAAGCAGATGCCCAGAAGTATGTGAAGAGGTGCAGCCAATGCCAGCGGTTTGCTCGACTGATTCATGCCCCAGCTCAAGAGCTTAGCACTGTATCGCAGCCTTGGCCATTTGCACGATGGGGACTTGACATTATGGGACCTTTCCCGAGGGCTCCAGGGAATTTGATCTTCCTTTTGGTGGCGACTGACTACTTCTCACGGTGGATTGAAGCTGTACCGCTTGCACGTATCAGGGAGCAAGAGGTGAAGAAATTCTTGTGGGAGCATATCATCTGTAGGTTTGGCATACCACAGTCCATCATATCTGACAACGGGAAGCAGTTCTCAGGACGTATAATTGCCGACTTTTGCGGCGAATTGAAGATCAAGCATGTCTTCTCTTCCCCGTATTATCCTCAGGGGAATGGTTTAGCCGAGGCAGCCAACAAGAACATTCTCAACGCCTTGAAGAGAAGATTGGAAGACTCGAAGGGGAAGTGGGCCACCGAACTGCACAACGTTTTGTGGGGGTACAGAACGACTCCAAGGAGCCCCACCGGTGAAACTCCCTTCTCTCTAGCGTACGGCATGGAGGCTGTCATTCCTACAGAGATCAGTTTGCCTACAGTGCGCTCTTGGCACGGCAAGAAGAAGGGTGGAGAGAAAGACCAGAACTCAGAGCTCATGGCTGTTCATCTTGATCTGCTAGAAGAGAAGCGGGAAGATGCCAGTATTCAAATGAGGAGATATCAGCAACGATTAAGGAAGGCCTACAACAAGAAAGTACAACGAAGAGTGCTGCAGGTCGGTGATCTCGTCCTCCGAAGAGTGTTCCAGAACACAAGAGAGCTTAACAGTGGCAAGTTGGGACCAAACTGGGAAGGGCCTTATATCGTAGAACGACTGGGAAGTCCTGGAGTCTGTTACTTGAAAGACTTGCAAGGTAACCTCGTCTCGAAATCTTGGAACATCATGAATCTGAGGCAATTCTTTCAATAGGATCTGTGGAATGCTATTCATATACATCGTTGTACTCGCCAGTTTTCAGTGATTCTAGATAGTCGTAGTGATTGTATTTCAACATGTGATTTTGCGCCTGCTCATTGTTCATACTGTTCTCTATCTAACGCATCAGTGTAACATTGTGAATGTTTTGCAAGTAATTCAAATAAAGTCATTGACTGAACAGCGTACTCACAACGAACACGAGTGGCTTATATAAGGATGTCACCTGAGCAAATCTAGTGGCTTATCCTAATGACATCCTCTGAGCATGTGCTTCGAAACTGAGTCTCGTTGCGTTCGTCTCATGAACTTTATTTGTCAGATTGCATTCACAACGAATTGCGCGGATGATGTGTCTGGATCTGTGATTACCTGTAGTGCTTGTTCATAAGTGGTTGATCTTAGTGCTTTGCTCATGGTGAATGATCATGGTGAACGATCGTAGTGCTTGTTCATAAGTGGTTGATCTTAGTGCTTTGCTCGTGGTGAATGATCATGGTGAACGATCGTAGTGCTTGTTCATAAGTGGTTGGTCTTAGTGCTTTGCTCATGGTGAATGATCATAGTGAACGCTCGTAGTGCTTGGTCATAAGTGATTGCTTGTAGTGTTTGCTCATGTTGCTTGCTCGTAGTGCTCTTCCCGTAGTACTCTACTTGTAGTGCTTTGCTCAAAAAGTGCTTTGATCGTAGTGTTTTGATCGTAGTGCTTGTACGTAGTGTTTTGTTCGTTGTGCTTTGACCATGACATTTTACTCATAGTGTTTTGCTCGTAATGTTTTGGTCGAAATAGCTTATTTGGCAGACAATAGTTATAATCTCGCAAGTATCCGAACGTTCACATAGCGAAGTACCGCCTTAACATCGGTACAGTGGACTGTGAAAAATCGTTCAGCTACTCACGTTGTATTTTCTTTCTTGTTCTGTGTGCATGCATCGAACTACGCTACGAGGTGAAAGAAGTGCAAACACGAATAAATAAGGGAAGAGCGATTCATTCATATCAGAAGCCCATTTCTGGGCAGTTACAGTCAGTGAACTCCCATAAAGGGAGAAGGGAGAAGTTACATCGACAAAAGACAGAAGCGGAAACAGAAGAAGGGACAAGGGGACAGCAGAGCAGGGAATCGGAGGGACAGCAGGTCAGGCAAGCTCAAGGTCAGCCTCCGTCGCCGTTGTAGCAGGGGCAGGGGTAGAAACTTCAGCAGTGTTAGCTTCCACCGGAGTAACTTCATCGGCAGCAGGAGGAAGCTCTGGAGCAGCCGACTCAGAGTACGGCCCGGCAAGGAGGGGTGCAGGACCTTCAAGGAAGTGAGGCAGCTCGGCACCTTGCACCTCGGGCTCGTTGTCGAGCTCGATCAGTTCTTTGCTCTGAAGCTCGGAGAACGTGGTGACGTCCTCTTCATTGTCTTCCTTCAGGCGGCCTTGCTGGCGAAGCGAGTCGAGGACCTCCTTCTCGGTCTCGGCACGGTCTTCATCCAAGAGCGTGTCCAGCTGAGACTGATAATACTGCTGCAGTCTCAGGGTCACGGACCTCTCGGTGTCCTCCTGAATTTTCTTGGCCTCCTCGAGCTCCTCCGCCAGCGCCGACCTGGCTGCCTCAATTTCCTCCAGTTGTCTACCCAAAGCTTGGGAGACATGCTCCAGCTCGCTGATGCGTACAACAGCGTTCTCCGTCTCTTGCTTGGCCTTCTTTTCGGCCTCCTTTGCTGCTCGTGCCTCGGCTTCGGCCTTTTCCCGAACCTTGGTGGCAGTGCCCAGCCTTACCTCAGCACGAGTCGTTTCAGCCTGGGACTGAGACAGATCGAAGTCCGCCTTGAGTCTCTCTTCAACAAGAGTCCTCTCCAGCGTCTCCGTCCTGTCTCTCCAGTAGTTGATCCCGTCCCGCAGCTGGGTGTGCTTGTCCTGGGTGCGATCACAGAGCTCTTGCACGAGCGCGTTCACCTGCAAAGGGATGTCTGGGCGTTAGCACAACGAGGAGTAGTATTTCAAACAGTAAGAGAGAATAAGAGATAGGGATGAAGGGCGTACCGAACCAAAGAACTCAGGGAGATCGTTGAAGAGCTTGAAGAGGATGAACTTTCGGGCAAGAAGAAGATTCGACAGAGTAACAGTGCTTGATGAAACAGGGTGGGAGAGAGAGAGGATTCGATGGGATTTTATAGACGTCTCTGGTTTGCGAAAGTACACCATTACCCTTCATCTGAGGCGTACACCTGTATCTACAGAATTAAGAGCAGTGGCAAGATCGTCTTTTCACCAAGTATGATAACCGTCAGGGTCATTAAAGCATTCTCGAAATTTAAAGCGGCGATGATGACAGCCTGTCCGCATTGAAGAGACGCGACGGTTCGCACGCGTGGCCAGCTGGCGTGAACGGTCGACCTTCTCAATAAGCGTTTAAAGCACGCAACGTTTCGCCTTCCGGAGTGGTGCCAGGTATGATCTTTTTGTTCGTTTATGACGCTTCGAACTACGTTCCAAGCATCATAAAGGGGCAAATTGTAACGGATAAAATTCGTATGACAGCTCAGCGTTGTGGGACGAGCTCGTTTCTGTCGTTTTGTTCACGTAAGTGACACGTGTTCACGAGTTGGGATCACGTGCTTGAAATATAGGAGTCACACGTTGTCTGATGTACAACGATCCCGTTGTGCGCATTGCGACGTCTTCGTTCTCACGAATAACGACGTTTCCGTTGTGACTTCGACAACGAGCTCGTTGTCTGAAGCACAACGTGAACGTTGTGCTCCTGACAACGTCGGCTGTCGTTACGCGAACAACGAGTCCGTTGTCTCACCGACAACGATGTCGTGCTGTGTTTTGAGGCATCTACGCCGTAACCGAGTTCGAGCCAACAACGAGACCGGCTCGTAGGGGGAAGTGATCAGGAGGTGATCCAAGATCCCGACAAGCGTGCCGAACACGCCGTTTCGTGCCGAAAGCACTGTCCTGGCATTTAATGCTGGTCACTTCTGCGTACTGGCCAATCCCGTCCGATTGGACTTTCTGGAGGCTCTCACGTGTGATGCAACCGGCGGCGAATGTGACTAAGACATTTGGCAATGAGTGCAATGACACGTGGCATGCACACCTATGGCCATCTATGGTCATCGATGGCCATATCAACCCTTGCCCTATAAAAACCCCGTGATTTTTAGTGCAAGGGGAGAGTTCTTTGACTTAGATCGGGATATACGTGCATAGAGCCTCCAGTGCATTGTGTATTATCCAGTGACGATTCTAGCATTTTCTGCCTGTCATTTCCTACCCTTACTGACTTTACCATCGGAGTACAGGTCGGGGTGTCACACCCCCCCCGCTCCAACCACCGGCCGAGAAACCAGAACGTGGAAGAAGCTGCTGCTGACGCGTGTCCGTCCGGTATTTTACCCCTCACAACTTCGAACCTTGATTTCCCGACAAAGAGATCTTATTTAGGATCCTCTTTTAGTTATTTGATGCAATTTTTTTTTACCTGTTGTAAAGGAAAAGTTATTCAGTTCTCATTACAGCATTGCTATTTCCAATTGAAATGGAGGAGCAACCAAAAGATTAATAATTTATCACTGGATGTCTGGGAATGACTCTGGAAAAGCACATGGTAGAATATAAAGGAGCACTATGTACCATGAAATTGGTCAGAACTGCTGGTATGGATATTTGATGTCATGGAATCTTATGTGTATTGACGGACTGCCTCTACATTGGTTGTTCTGTACTGGGCATGTGCTAACAATGTGATTGTATGATACACACATGAATTTGTAGTTATTACTTATTACTCGTTGGTCCTTGCCGCGACTTGTTGGTGCCTCACCTGTTTATCTCCATTCGTCTTGTTTATTCTTACTGACTTGAAGTGCCACCGAATTGAGAACAACACTATGCTTACTTATCTTCTTAGATTTCATTTTTATTTAATTCTTCCTAGTGGATGAGCTGGCTTGAATACGCTACCTCTTGGTTGCAATTGATCTACGGGGTAAGGGGTTGAACTGTTGAACATAGTTATCAAGTACGGGTACAAGTATAATATGACAATGATCCGTTTGGTAAGTACGGGTGTTATACAACAAAAAAAAGGCAAAGTACGGGACAATTAAAAAATAATTAATAATGATAAATAAATAAATAAAAATCATGATATTAACTAATAACAAGCATTTAATGCGAAATATGCGTTTAACACGGTAAAAGAACGGCAAAAATACGCGTATTGTACGCATTTAAAATGTAATTCACTAATTCGCATATTAAACGGTAATATGGGTATAACACGTAACACGACAAATGTATGGAGTTTTAAACGGCGATCCCCCCTAAAAGTATTATAGAGTACTATATGGGTATAATACGGGTGTTTGGTAACTATGCCGTTGAAGCCTTTTAAATTTTATATATGCATAAAATAGAAACTTTGACCAAGTTCATTGGATATTCCTTGTATGGGTGGTAATTTGGTATTTGATTGGATTGGGCGTGTACTGGGTACTCATTGTTGCAGTTGAATACATCACTAAATCAATAAGAAGTTCAGCTCATGTTTTAATCTATCCAACTGAAAAAAAAGTTCAAAACTCTTGGTTCAAGTATGATAATAGTCTAGAATAGGGGATCATTCATTTTGCATTTTAAGAACCAAATTTGGGAAAAATTCAAGGTTTCTTGGTCAATTAATATTCTAAGGTTTAAAAAGTGTGGAATAACCCTTAAATTATCAATTTCAATATTCAAACTCAATCCTCAATTCACAGTATCAAATCAATCCCCAAAGTTCCCAATTTCTATCAAAGGCCATAATATCCAAAATAACTCAACGTAGGGTTTTCTCCAAATTTTGGGGAAACCTTAATTCCTTAGAATATCAATTGAATCAAAACAAGTCAAGTCCCATCCTTAATATGTTGTCCGAAATCAACCCTAAGCACTATGGTTTCAAAAATTGATCCATATTGATAATTGTAGATTTTGGATTTAAGGGAAAATTGACCACTCTTGAAAAATTAGAAATAGAACTAGCTAATAATTCAATAAGATCAACTAGTAGGTGGTAATTAACCAAACTAGAATGATAGATACGGAAAATGTGAAGTAAAATTACCTCGATTGATGAATGGAGTGGAGAACAATGAAAATTGTTCTAGGAGAAATTAAAGATCTCTTCTTAAGGATGATAAAGAAGTACTTCTCTTCTAATTCAGCATTTGAAAGCTTGGACAGAATCCTCTGCAAAAATTTCTTCAATAATAATCTTCTTCTTTTCTTCATTGAGCTACATGTCTATTTATAAAGAAAGAAAACTAAAATCCCTAATTAGAAATAAACTAGAATAATGAAACTACTAGTCCTAATTGCATTCTATCTCTAATGATAATAAAATAAGTCAACATGACTTGTTTCTATTAACTTCCTAACTCTAATAGGAAAGTATATGAATTATTAGTTACTGAAAATTCTGGAAATCCTGTAAGAAAATCAACAATTATCAAAATACCCTTGAGAAGGTGATTTGACATATCTCCATAACCAATGCCAGAATGGAGCCATAGGCATGCAGCACCACTTCGGAGGTGGTCCCATTACTTGCGGTTGGGTTGGTTAGACTAAGGTGGGTCATGTGGTCCTACTCTTGAAAACCTTTATTTTGACTTTTCATCCTCCCGGGTCTTCGAACTCTTGTAGATCTGAATGAGGCTTCGTCTTCTCTTTTGTTTTCTCTTGTATTCACCTGGAGGTTGATCTAGAGACCAAGTCAAATAGATGTGGGTTGATTGGAATTCAACCCACATCTAGTATTTCAAGCCCTACTTTTGAATAATCAAGACCAATCAAAATGTTTGATTTAATTTTCCCCTTGGCTCGCTTTTGCTCTTGCATTATATTGTAGTATAGATCGGTGAACGAGCCGTTATAATTTACTTCTATGAGATTTTGTAAACTATGATGTTCAGTTCTTTCATTTGTAACCAACTTAACTTAATCATTTATGTGTAAAATTTCCGTAGTTCATTAATATAACAGCATATGATTTACATGCATGGTTGAGTTGAGTTTTTTTTTTTTTATCGGTCGGTTGAGTTTAATGTTAGATTTGACGTGATCGCGTAAATTTGTAGTTCTGTTTAACAATTCAGAATTTAATTTCCTATTCAATTTGAATCCCAAGAACCTGATTAAATTAGTGAATGAATGGTCATGTCAAGGGGATCGTGACTAAATTTAAATTTAAAATTTTATTATTACAAGCGGTCGCCTAGGCAACCAGGCGCTCTGATGGGCTCAGGCGACTGGCCGCCTCAGGCTGACATTATTATAAATTTGATATATGCATAATTATTATTGTTTAAAGATATAAAAGTTACTTTATTTGAATATAGTAGTTTGGTAAACAAAAAAATATGTTCTTTTATATACTTTTAATGTCTTTTACTATATAATATATTAGGGTTTGTATATCAAAAAAAAAAAAGTTTGTAGATAGAAAAAGAAAGAAGAGAGGAATGATGTCAAGTATGTTTCCTTCATGTCAACCTGTCATCTCTATCACTCAATGGGTGGACAATTGGCCTCTCTCTCTCTCTCTCTCTCTCTCCCTCTTTTGTGGATGGACCATATGGTCCTCATCTGCTTGTTACAAGCGTCGCTTAGGCAACCAAGCATATCAGTGGGCTCAGGTGGCCTTTACATGCCTCGAATATCTTCTTGGACCCCCCAAAATCTCATAAACTCATATTTAAAGAGGTCTTTTATAATTTAATTAAGTGCAAACCCCATAATTATATATTTTACAAATTATATATTTTTTATTATATTTCTTGAGTATAATCGTGAAAAATGAAGAAAGAAGAAATGAGAGTAAGATGTACGGCCTCTCCCTCTCTCCCCCTCTTGTCTCTCTAATGTTCGACGTCACATTGACTGTCGAACTATTTTTTTGTTATTTATTTAGTCCTACATTCTCCCTCATCTCCCATCTTCTTCCTCTCTCATGTTTGGCTATTACTGTAGATTATTATTTCTTTCTATTTTTTATCCTTCATAATCTCTCTCCCCTTTTGACAATCATTGTAGACTTTATTTTTTTTATTTCGTTTTTTTATCCCCAAGACTTGAAATCCCCCTTTATTGTTCTTAGAACTGTCTCAAAGTATGGTTCTATACTTCTATCAAAGTATATCTTAAAAATAGAGATTTTGTAATTTACATGAATTGCAGGCCTCTTATTCAAGGAAATGCATTATACATAGATCTCATATTGGGGGGATGTCTGTAGCAAAAAGTTCCTCAAGCGACGCCTCAGGCATCCATGGGGTCTATTGCCTCAAGTCGCCTTGACAACTATGGGTGTGATTATTTACATTGGTGGTGATTCCATCTTTGGACGCCTAAGTTGGTGAGATTCCAACATTAGGTAATCCATAGAAGTAGTGAGACTCTACTTCTCTTCTCCTTTTCCCCTCATTAAACTTCTCATTCCTTCTTATTAAAATCCAGCATCATTCTTCCTTCGTACTACATCATTTGTGGTGACCTAGTGGGGGAAATAAAGATCCTTACAGAGATTTCAAAGATTGCTTGATAGGAAGAAGATTTTGCTTCCTTGGGAACTGAAGCAGAGAGGCGAGTGTCTCTGAAAGAAGAATACTACAATGTGTTGTTAAACGGAAAAATTAGTTGGGAGCAGAAATCTAGAGATAGATGGCTTAAAGGTGACAAGAATTCAAAAATTTTCCACAAAATGGCTAATGCTAGAAGAACAAACTTTATATCTAAGCAAAATGTGGTAGAGAGATGGGTGGAAGGAGAGAAGAATGTTAAATGGTAGGTTCTTTTGATGAGTTCTATTGGGTAGGTTCATTGATGAGTTCCCGGACAATTTGGGAGCCTAATTTTATGAGTAATTGATGAGTTCTATAGGGTAGATTCCTTCGATTATGTCTTCAATAGCACATTCATTGCTCTTATTCTTAAGATTAGTGAGGCCTAGAAACTCAATGATTTTTGGGCCTATTGGCTTAGTGGGTAGTATAAATAATATTATAGCGAAGTTTTTGGCTACTAGATTGAAATCGGTGATTGAGTTGATTGTTTCGCCTCCCCAGGATAATTTTTTTTGTCGTAGGCAAATCCTTGATGGAATCCTCATTGCCAATGACTGCGTGGAGGAGAGAATCAAGAGTGGTAGAGGAGGGTTTGTTTGCAATTGGATCTAGAGAAAGATTGTGATAGTGTGAATTGGGTGTTTTGGGGGTTATTTGTTAAGGAGGATGGGTTTGGTCTTAGGTGAAGAGGGCCGGTGGACAAAGGCCCATTATGAAACACCGTCTTTTTCGATTGTGGTGAATGGGTCTTTAATTGGCTATTTTAGCAATTTCAAGAGTTTAAGACATGACTTCCCTTTGTCTCAAATTCTCTTTATCGTGGTGATGGAGGCATTAAGTTGGATGATTCAAAGGTGAAAGAGTTATAGAAGGTTTTTTGATTAATAAAGAGGCCTTGCTTGTTTCTCATCTCCAATTTGTAGATGACAATCTGTTTCTATGTGACGTCTTGAGTCATCAAATTAGTTTTATGAGATGCCCTGATATGTATTGAGGTTGTGTTTGGGCTTAAATCTCTCGAAAAGTGAAATGTTTGGGCTTAGGATGTTCCTTCATTGGCTGAGCTAGTGAGTGTGTTGGGTTTTAGGATTAGTGTTTTTCATGCTTTTATCTGAGAATGCCTCTTGGGGTTGGATTCGAGAAGAAATCTATGTGCTATCCGGCGGTAGAAAGGGTAAATAGAAAATTAGATTCCTTGAAAGATCTATACCTCTTGAAAGGAGGTAGAATCATGCTAATTAAGAGCACTTTGGCAAGTATGCTCAATTATTTATGTATCTGCTTACCATTCTAGTAGTTGTGGCATATACCTGAAGATAGGAATGGAGGCTAGAAAATATTATCTGGTTTTTGTGGGAGTCGGGAGGTCTATCGTCCTTCTGAGGAGTGTTTCGGGTGAGATCGTAGTGCTGAATGACTAGTGCCTGTTGGGAAAGTGGTTATGGAGATTTGGAGAGAAAATGGAGAGTTTGTTGAGGAAGGTCATTTTTGCTTAAAATCCTAATATGGGATAGATTCAATTTGGGAGCCAAAATGAGGTGAGGACTAAGGCGACCTCATAGAGTTGGTTTGTAGAAGGCTATAATGAAGGTGAAAGATGAGTTTGAGAATACATTAATTTAATGGTTGGTTGAGGGAATGAAGTCAGATTTTTGGAGGATTTGTGGTGTGGGAATAATATCCTGAAAATGAATTTTGGTAACTTTTATTTGATCGTGCTAGATTAAAGTTATTTGGTGAGTTCTTGCTTTAAAGCAAGAAATGATGATATAGTTTGGACTCCTAGCATGAGAAGGGGTTGGGTGATTGGAAATTAGAGGACCTAAGTAAGCTTTTTAACTCACATAATCTCGTGCAAACCTAATATATATGTTAGGGATGATATTGGGCCAGCAAGGGCTGTTTAACACTGAAACACTTTTACTAGTCCATGTGTGTTGGATCAGCCCTTAGTTACCAGATCGAGAAGTGAAAGCGAGATGCGGGGAGTGACCCCAAAATATTTTTGGGAAACGATAAGCGAGAAATGAAATACATGCGCTCAGTCCCATTATGTTAATACATGCAGTAATACCTTAGACTTTGCCTCATATGAGATATTTGTGGAGAACTAGGCACCTTAGGTCCTAATCCAACAATACTTACTGGGGGTTTACACCCTAGGCTGTAGACTTAGGTCTATTCTGTAATGTCTCACACACTACTCTCTTTGACCACTAAATGAGATATGATGGAAGAGATCTTCTTGAGAAGCAAGCCTCAGAAATGAGCATCCCAACCTGTACATAATTTGTGCAACTATGGTTCAACCTATCTTTTCTTCATAGAGTTGTTTGGAATCTAGGCATCCCATCGAAGGCTGTTTTTTTTATCCTTTTGACCTATTTGGATTAGATTCTTACAACAGACCACTTGTAAATAGAGGTTGGAGAATGACAAACAGGTGAGGAGGTGACTATTGATTACCTGTTGCTCCATTGTTCTCTAGCTAGATGTTTTTGGAATATTGTCCTATTTTGTCTGAGGGATGTCTTGGTGTCCTCGCTCAGTTTCAAAGACTTTTTTGGGTGGTCTATCAGTGGTCTTTAGTATTCTTTGCAGGATCTGTGGAGCTTGATCCCGGAAGCTATTGGTTATTGTATCTTACAAGAGAGGAAGAACATGGTTCTGAATATGTTACCGCTTCCCGATAGGTCATTTGCTCTTGTATAGTAAAACTTTTACTTTGTTGAGCTTTGATTAGGGGTGACCTTGATTACTTGGACTAGTCTATCTTTTGGCTTTTGAGTAGGGATTGCTTTTTTGTTTGGGGGTTGGAGAGAGATTGATCTCTTCTATTGTTTTTTCTATTTCCTCTTCTTTCTTGGAGGTTTTGGAGAGAGATTGATCTTTTCAATTGGTTTTCTATTTCCTCTTCTTTCTCTTTATGAGTTCACCAGCCCATGACCTCTTGCATGTACTCTTCTTTTAATGCATGATCTTATTTATTGATTATAAAAAAAAGACTTCAACTGAACCTTTGTTTTTTGAATCTTCTACCGAAAGTTTTGATTATTCAGGACAATATGACCACCAATACTTACACAATTGGACGTCTCCACTTTGTCTCTCTATTTGGCCTTGAGATATTCTTGCTTTAAAATTATTATTTGCCGATAATTTATTTGTCGGACTCGAGTATCGAGAATTTGGTGAAGATAAAACTTTGAATTTGGAACCCTGACTATGAGTCTATGACTGAGGAATTTGAATTTTGCTTTTGTTATGGTAGTCATTGATGGATATATGTGTATGTGTGTGTCATCATCCTCATCCGCACCTTATCCCAAATATTTGTGACACCAACACGAATCATTCTCTACGATTTGATTCTATTAAAGGCCAAACTTCAATCAAAGTGTACATTATCACATCTTTCCTCACTCTCTCCATCCACATTGCTGTTGGCCTTCCCCTCACCCTTTTAGAGCCTTCAACTTGCACAATTTCATTCCTTCTTGTTGACACTATTATTGGTTTTCGTTGAAGGGGCAACCCATTTTAGTTGGCTTTACCTTATTTTATCACCTATTAGAGCTACTCCCAGATTCTTTGGAATGCTTTTATTTATCATCGTATCCTTCATTTTCTTTCCGCTCATCCATCTCAGCATCCTCATCTCGGCTGCACTAATTCTATGGACACATTTTTCTCCATAAAGCATAGCTAGTCTTCTCCCTTATAAAATTTTCTTTGATTAGAATGCATTAGTCATATTGCAGTCCAAAAGCATGTCTCCTCTTCAGCCACCTAACTCTGATTTTGTAATTTTTGTGGGCAACATCCTCAATCTCTCTATCTTCATTTAATTGAGTCAAGACTCTGGAGGTCGTTGTGATTTATTTCTTTTGTCATCAATTTTGACTATTGCCTCCACTATTCGTGATCTTACTAAAGTTGTATTATATATATTCAGTATTGGTTTGACTTATTTTAGATTCCAAGGTCTCCCTCCACAATTCTAATTTTCCGTTTACCCTTCTTTAATTTCATCAATTAATACCACGCCTATGCAAATAACATACACAAAGAGAGCTCATCTTGTATATGAGCCATTAATTCATCCATTACTAATGTAAAAAGATATGCACGCATTGTTGATTATGTAAACCTATTGTCAGATGGAGCATGTTTAGTCTCACAAACAATTGTTCTCATGCTTGTTACCGGTCTCTCATACATTTCCTTAATTATTTCAATGATCAATATATTTCTTCGAACATATTTTATTCTCAAAACCCTCCTGATTAATTCTCTAGAGACACTTTCATATGCTTTCTATAAGTCAATAAATTCCATATGAAGATTGTGCTTCTCCTCCCTAAGCCAATTGTCTATGTAACAAGACAACCTTAATGGTAGATCTCTTTGGTTTGAATCCAAATTGGTTATCTGAAAACCTAGTTATGTGTATTAATTTCGTTCCATCACTCTTTCCCATAACTTCATAGTACAACTCATTAAGTTTGATTCCACGATAATTGATACTAATTTTGGACATTTCCTTTATTCTTGTGGATACCATGTGTTGTGTGTGTGTATTATAGCAGTCCCTAAGGCATAGATCGATTCAGGGATCAACTTGGGAAAAGTGCTCGTCAATCCAATCTGTTAGGACCAGCAGGTCAATGTAGGTTGACTCCTTGACTTGAAATAACTATTTTTGTTTCTCTTTTGCTCTCATCTCTCTCTTGTGTCTCTTCTCTTAAACACGCGGTCCATCTCTGTCTCTCTGCAACTCCCAGGCAACAAACGTAGATGGCATTTCTTTCTATCACTAAACAGCCCCGACCACAAACCCTCTCTATCTTTATCTATTTCTCTCTTTATTATCTCTCAAACTCTCTCTCTCTCTCTCTTGAGACTTCTATCTCATCTCTCTTTCTCTGAGCTTCCATCCCAAAAAGAGCTTCCATCCCAAAAAAATTCTCTCCCTGGTAAACCCCATCTCTCTACCTTTTTTATTTCATTTTCTGCCAAAATTCAGTGTTTGGATAAATTTGATCAGGTTGATAAAGACAAAGTTCAAACTGTTAAGAGTCCTTCTGGTTTTTGGAGTATTACTGGGACTGACCTGGCCAGGGACACACTTCAAGGTTTCACCAGTTTGAACGGCCAGGCCAGTTTGGATTTGATGATTACGCTTTAAGGTTGATTGTTTCATACTTAGAGCCAACATTAAATTGCATATTGTTTTGCATTTCTAATTCCTTGGTTTAACACCTAATGCTATCTGTTGTCATAAATGGATTTGGAGTTAGATTGATTTGTACTATTTGAATTATTGATGGTTTGATTTGCAGGTATGGGGGCGAAAGGGTTTAGTCTTCCTGGCAAAATATCAAATGTCAAAATCATACTTAATGGTGGCCAGAGGGTTACTTTTCTTACACCGGATGGCTATTTTTCATTGTATCCTACCCATTTTTATGTTCATACATCACATCTAACTGCACTTTGTTTTTTGCAACACACTTGGCATTGTCTTGCTTTTACAGTAAAGCTTCTTTCTCTATATACTTTTTTTTGGCAATCGAAATCTATAATGTTGGCATTTCGTACATAAATAAATTATAACTGTTTCGTGCCAGAGGTTCCGGGAGAGTCCTTAACCATAAGCATCCCATGCACGCTAGAATTCTTGCATTCTGTGTATACAAATATTCATAGGTTTACTCTAGCATCCTTACCAACAAATATTACTCGTTATTGCCTTCAATTTTTAGTGATTTCTTAAGAGGTCTTTTCAATATTGATATATCCACTTCTTTTATCTTTTTGTCTATGGTACTTGCAACCTTAAAGGGTATTGTTTGACTATAACAAAGTATTATAATTGAAAACATTGTTTTCAACCATTTTCTATACTGAAGTGATTTAAGTTACAATTTCCTGATATGAAATGCCAAATGTTTAATACTATCTCCAACGAAAAATAATGGTATAAAATTTTAACGAAAAATAGGGCATTACAAGAAAACAGAAATCCTACTTGTTGCCCAACAAGCATTGTTATACATTTTCCAGACACTGGATAACAGTCTTCTGTGATTATGTAAACATAAATATATCTATGGGAGACCTCATTCAGCATCCAGTACTATGCCTACTGCCATCATATACTTTGGTTGCAGATAGCCTCTTTTTTGGTATATTGGATGCCAGATTAATGTGCTAGCTTAGTCAACTTGGGGTTGCAACTGATACCCATTTGGCCTTTGTAGTTGCAGTTAGTCCTGATTTTATCCAAAAAACTACTCTCAATTTTGTTCTTCTAAGTTTTGTTATAAGTTCAAATCAGAAACATGGTTCCTTATCTATTAGAATTTGCTGTGTATTTTTAGTATTAAGAAGTATACATGAGAACATTTACCATGACTTATGCAGTATAGCTCGATTTTTCATATAATCTTTGAATCTTGCTTGTCTCTTTGTGCTTATCCTGCAGTCTCAGTTGACGGTTTCTGTAGCATTCTTGCTATTGTAACTTAAGTCTTGTATATGTTCTTTGAGAAGTTATTGCAATTAGTTTTACCGTAATTAAGATTATAAGACTGGCTAACAGTCAAGAAAATGTTGATTAGTTAGATGGAATGACATGCTACACTCCCCTTTTATGTGAGCTATTCCCTTTGGTGGATTGCCCCCTTGTAAAAAATATTATGAGGAGAAACTTTTGAAAAATATGTCCATGTGCGGCTGTAACGAAATCTCTCATTGTGACTAGGCTTCCAAACTCTACATTATTTGCCTAGTCTTTACCCAATCCCATCCTTTTCTGGATACAAACTGCTTTTGCTTCAAGCCTCGAGGACCTCCTGTTAAGTCAACCTTGCAGAGCACGTTTTAGAAACTAGAATGCAGTTTTTATAATATTGTTCGATTAATGCTTGTAAATCATTGTGTAAGGAATTATTATACCTTAACTTGTTATATTTATAGTCACAATGTGCCAGCAGGGACTCATCTTATTGAAGTAGCTGCAATAGGTTACTTCTTTTCCCCGGTGGGATTCTTCTCTTTGCATTTCTAATTCCCAGGTCATTAGGTAATCATGGACCAGATTTCACATGTATCCTGTTTCTCTTTTACATGTTCAGGTACGAGTTGATGTCAGTGCTAGAAACCCAGGTAAGGTTCAGGCGGCACTGACGGAAACCAGGAAGGGTCTTATTGAATTGGTCTTGGAGCCTCTCAGAGAGGAGCAGTATTTCGAGGTAGGTTCAGAATTTTTTATTTTAAGATAGCTTACAATTGGTTTCTTTTATTGTTAGTAATATTCTGTGGTGAAGTACGATTTCAAGTTGTTCTAACATCGTCTTATTTTAATCACAGATAAGGGAACCTTTCTCCATAATGTCTCTTGTGAAGAGCCCAATGGGTCTGATGATGGGCTTCATGCTGATTGTTGTATTCCTCATGCCCAAACTAATGGAGAACATGGGTACAGTACTCCTACCCTTGGTTTAATACTTTATATATTTGAGCCATAGTTCCAGGAAAGCTATGTATAGAGTGGGAAGCTCGCTTCTTAGGAAGCTCGTTTCCCAGACTCGCTTCCTAGGAAGCTCGCTTCCTTCCAAGGAAGCTCGTTTCCTCGGACGACTCGCTTCCTAGGAAATTTGCTTCCATCACATTCCATTTAATAGTCAAATGGAGTTGTATGTGTGAAGTGATGAGGTAGACCACAATCTACAACCTAGGGTGTAGACTCTAAGCAAGTATCGTCAGTTTGGAACCTAAGGTACCTATTTTTCCACAAAAACCTCATGTAAGATAAAAACCAAAGATATAACTACCCATAATAACATAATGGGAATGAGGAACCTATATCTCGTTTCTCGCTTCCCGTTTCCTAAGGTTTTTTGAGTCTCGCTTCATGCTTCTCGCATTTGCTTTGCTTCTCGCTCTGGTAACTATGATTTGAGCATAGCCTCAAATCATGGGGATTCGGCTGGGGCCGACGGTGTGGTTACTTGGTTAAAGCCAATGTTCCTCTGGAATTGCCCTTCCTTAGTGGGTCACTTCAATAGTGGCCCACCTGCGATACGATGACGACTAGATTTAATTTCATGTCTTCAACAAAGAATTCTTACTCCCTGCCTCTTGCGCCAGTGGTGGGGTGTGGCCTCTCTGTTGAGGGAGGTCTGGGGATCCAATCCCCCCGGTCATGAGTCCGCAATAACTCCAATCCCCAAACTAATCACTAACCAACTAACATAGGTAAATGATATTCAAAGCAAAAACCAAAAAAACAGAAAAATAAAATAAATATAAATATAAAAAACCAAGAATTCTCACATCAGAACTGAGGACCGGAAGAAGCAGATCCTGTGATCCTCATGTCTCTGCCTTTTAAATTAATTGTTTTGCCCACAAGACTCTGTAGGCCCAACACTGTCGGATCTTAACTATCTGCTTTTGGAACTTTTTTTCTAGACCATTGACCGCCATGTTCTGAGCAACTGTGAGATAGATTACATGACTGTAATCAATTTCTTTTGGCCTAGGAGATCTCCTGGGTGGGTTGCAACCCCTTGCATATTTTCCAAATATACTTCCCGTCACTCATTTCAAAGTCTTCTTATTTTGGTAAGAGCAGTTGTGAACCTAAGATTTGGGATGCTTACAGCAGTGATTAGCGTCTAGTGGACCACGCGAGCTATGTATCTGAATGTGTCCTCATGTCCCTTTTAACATCCCTTTAACCCTGGTTAAGCTTAACTAAATTAAAGTTAAGATTTTTTTTTCTAAAAAACAAGATTGGATTGCTTAACACTAGGGATCAGGGAATCTTAACCACAATTCAATAGTGTTAAAAAGTGGGGCATGGACCAGTGAACACTAGGGATCAGTGAATCTTTGCCATAGTTATTGAGTGTTAAAAAGCGGGGCGTGGACCAATGAGGACCCCCATTTCATTACATAGCGGAAATGGGCGGCAAGTTAAGCATTTTCCTTTTGGTAATTACCCCATTACAAGAAAAAGAACATATTCAGCCAGCTGCCTGCCTTGGCTTATTTCATATACTCAAGGTCAGACATGGGCAGCTTACTAATCTGATCCCGATGATGGGGGTTTTTTTTTTTTGGTTATCAGTTGTGTAAGTG
The DNA here is from genome assembly GCA_015143295.1 of Tetracentron sinense. Taxonomy (NCBI): domain Eukaryota; kingdom Viridiplantae; phylum Streptophyta; class Magnoliopsida; order Trochodendrales; family Trochodendraceae; genus Tetracentron; species Tetracentron sinense. The sequence continues at coordinate 28,289,607 of CM026565.1, read as the reverse complement.
ATCATATTAATCTTTTCTTTTTATTTTTAAAATCAGATCCTGAAGAAATGAGGCGAGCTCAAGAAGAAATGAGTAACCGAGGGGTTCCTTCCCTTGCTAACCTTATACCTGGTGCTGCTGGGGGGAGCAGATGAGAACTTCGAATCTTCAGCCGTGTACCCTTCGATAGAACTGGGCTGTCTTATTTCCAAGTTTTAGAACCCTAGTACCAGGGAGAAATGTGATTCAAGGTTTCTCCTTTGTGCAGGTTCAATTGCTTTATTATATGCTCCCTATTTTTAGTTTGCTTCCTGGGATTTTATTGTTGATGGATATTTGGTGAGTGGATCTTCTGTACTTTCTACGAACAAAGAATTGTAAGAATTTCTCAAGACTATCTTGGTTTGCTTGGATGAGATCTTTTTTGTAAAAAAAAACTTCGATGACTACTCTAGGAATGAACTCTGCAGTTCTTGGTCAGTATGAGCCAGTTTTAAAACCGGACCGGCCGGATGGATTAAATCGGACCCCTCATCAATTTGGTTAACCTGGGACGAACTAGTTCGGATCACTTCACCTAACGTGGCTGGTGTGACCCAGTCAGTTTTCTTTGAACCGTTTGGGTCACTAAAGGGGACAAATATAAACCTTTCAAAGCCTAGGGCCTCAAATGTATTCCCATGCTCTCATAATTGAAAATAGCATACTAAATTATATTGGATACAATGAGTGAAATTCTCTATGGGGTTAACACGTGTCTCTTTTAATACCTTTTAACTGTGGTGAAAAAATATTAACAAAAGGTTAAAATTGTTAATCAGAGTTAAAAGAATGCTTTTGTGTTGTTGAGAACTTCATGTCATACAACAAAAAGGTTTTGAAAGCATTACACAGACAGACAAAGAACAACACCTATATACATACTGTAACTTGGGTGATTTTCATACTTGGGTGATTTTCATAGACGCCCCAACTATCCGCCTAAACCTCGAAGGGTCGTACGGACGGCGCTCCAACTATCCGCCTAAACATCGAAAGGCCGTACGGACGGCGTTGCACTTGTCACTGGAACCAGGAAGGAGAGGAAGAGGAAATGTGGGAGAGAGGAGAAGAGAGAGAGAGAGGCCCGGGAGAGAGAGAGTCTCCATTTGTTCTCCAAGAAGTGCTCTTTTGCCAGAATGGGGGTCTCTTTTTATAATAATTCATATGCGGGAGTTACACCCATTTATGACATATTTTGTAACTGTTCTCTCGTTAAGTAGTAGTTATGGGTCATTTGTCAACGGTTACAAGTTATTAATTGCAACCACACTCAATAATTAATGATGTTTGGCTTGATCGCCTCTCTTTCAATCGTACAGTGATAACTAGTTGACACCAATGATCCCATCGCTCCTGATACATGATGCGAATATGCCTTTTATAGTGTCGACTCACCTAGTCTCCTTCTATTGACTACCAAATCTACGACCCCTAAGATTCCCCGGTGTGATGAAAATGTTTCGTGGGCATATTGCCAGAATGTCAATGAGACAAATATTCATCGAGGTGTCTATTTGGTGCTGATGTGGCACCTACGTGGCAGGTGTCAAAAACCCATCACCAACATTAGCCCTCTACCTGATAGAGCATTTTTATATAAAACTTCTATCAGACAATTTTTTATGGTGTTCACCATAGATATCATAATTGAAGGATTAATCTCACTTCTTAATGACATGTGAACCTAAAGAAAAGTCGCTCTGTCGGCGAAAGGAGAATAAAATGGAAAAGTAAAGGGGATTGAGAGCACACATTGAGATTTGAGAATACCGAGGTGGCTGCAATTTAGCCTTTCTGTATTTGAATCATCCCTTTTAGACTCACAGTCCATCCTATTTGTAGGATTTTAATTGGGGAGACATTAAAATAAAGATAATTGCAATTGATACATTTGATGACGGTAACACCTTTCCATGAATGCATCTGTAAGTTAGCAAAATGTCTTGTTTCCTCGGGTGCCTTACAACGACATGTTACTCTTCAAAATGCTCCAAGTGGGTTAGTAAAGGCGGCCTCACACTTCCTTCTTTGGAATGTGTGGTGATGCTCACCTCAAGCTAACGAACCTCTCACCCTCCAATCCTTAAGTCTAATTTTTACCCTCTTTCAAGTTTTGCAAACGTTATGCTTTCAATAACGCATAAGTTTAAATTAAAGACGTTTAGCCAAATATGGACCGCACAATACCTTTACTAGTGAAAGATGTCATTTAGGCGCTCATAGGCGCGTAGATCCTTCGTTAAAGGCGCAAGGAATTTTTTTGATGAAGGCGTCACCACTCCATAGATGTTGCCATGTCGTTTGGATTTCTTCCAGATATTGTCATGTCATATGCTTATGTAGCTCTTTTAATCGTCCATAAACAAATCTTTACATAGATTTTGCATACCACTACCATAGGTGTCATACGACGACCTTATAGAGCGAGCTAATGAAAGCGCCGTGAGCCGTTATATTTGTAGTGCAATAGCACTTGCCTTGATAAGTGAGTCTTTGACTTGCTCACCAAAACACAAGTCATTTCTATTTATGAATAGAATATGATTTATTTAGGATGTCATGACCCACAAAGTTACCACAGTAAAGAGCATAAGAGCCTATTGAGGCATTGTATCGAAAGGTACAAAGAAGCAATATGAGGCAACATGCCAAGGACATAAGAGCCCGTTGAGGCAATGTGCCGAAAGATGTAAGACCCATATGAAAGCGACATGTCAAGGGTGTACTGACCCATAGAGGCGATGTGCTCAAAGATGCATGACCTATGTGAAAGCAGCATGCCAAGGAGCAAATGTCTATTGAGTAGCACATATGAAGGCGTCATGGCAAAGGCGCAAAGATTGAGGTGGTGCATCCGAAGGCGTCATGGACCTTCGATGGTGCATCGTACTTAGTGGAGGTGCCAAATGTGCATCTTGATTTATTGTCACATAAGATATTTGATGTCACGTAGATTCCACGTTGATCGAGTAAAGAGTCATGATTAACAATATCAATCACTTTCCTATCAGTGAGTTTTGATCATTTTATTTAGAATTTCTTTGTTCGTACTAAACTACTTGTTGAATGAATTTTTATCCCTTTGAGGATTAGCCATTGATAACAAAATTCACAATATAATGGATTGTTCTCCAAAAGAAATATCAAATGTAACATTAATAGCAATGTTAAGTGATGTTAATATAATACTCAATTATAAACCAAAAATTGGTGCAGCCTTGAGGCCGATATCAATACATTAAACAACTAGCAGTATCTAGTTAATTCAGAAAAACTAAAAATATGAATTTGCAAGCATCATGTAGTAAGTGACAAAAAGTTCAGATGCAAAGCAACATGTATTTTGAATTTTTGCATCATAGTACGCCTTTAATCAATTTACAAGTTGACCAATGTACTATTTGATAAATTCTAATTAACGTAATTATCAGGCGTTGAAGATGCAACCAAGCTTACATTTAATTAAACAAAGTAATCACGTAACATAAAATAATAGAAATGTTCAGCAAAGTTATAAACTAATGTCTTTGTCAATATTTTTGGGTGCTACCATGACCCGTGGCTCATCAATCGTTTGTAAGATTATCAATTGTATATACATAGATGTATTTAGCCCCTGCCTGTATGGACATAGAGTTTAGGATGACTCCCATAGGTACTCAAAATAAATAGCAATTTCAAGAGTTCCTGGAAGCGTGCTTTATGAACATCAAGAATAGCCTAAATATTTGGTATCATATAATGTGAACGCTAAGCAGGAACATCAAAGGCATGATATGGGGCGTCTTGCCTAATAAATTTGATCTATGGAAGCTTAAACAAGATCATATAAATAAAACACATGAAAATTAGTAGTTTGCAATATGAGCATTACTCAGGTTAGGGCATCAAGCTCCTAATGTGGTAGGTAGAACATGTTGCAAATATGAAGTAATGTGTCATATATGCAAATCATATAAGCTGTTATATATGTGTCATGACACCAACATCATTGGTTCAAATGACACTATACTTTGAAGTCAAAATTCAAAGTTCTATGACATTGAGTGTCGTATACACCACTAGGCATATTGTGTAAAAAAAATATAAAGTTTAGATGACGGGTATCACAACACCAAAAGACTATATTGAATAGTGATTGAGTACTACTAATATTTTTGAGTTTCTAACTAATGCCAAATGTGTCACTCATTTTTGGGTATCATACTCATCATTAGGTTTCATAAGTGTCATGGGCACAATCAATTGATAATTGAGTATATATAATTTAGCAGTTAGGCATTAAGCCTTCATGGGCAAATGTCTAAACCCAAAAAAATATAGTTTCATATAATTAATATCATGGAAAGTCTAACAAATACACCTTTTGGTATTTAGCCGATAGGGTGTCTTACCAATGAGATTTAACTAACAAGTGATATGGGCTGTAGACATTGGATTTGATTATGGGTACCGATGGATTCGAGTCCAACATCATATTGTGTCATGCACCATCTAACATATATGCCAATGTGTTGACACCTTAAATGCCATTCAAAGTTTAAATGCATTACGCATTGAGTGTCCTGTGTCAAATACCATAGGCTACAAGCATGTATATTTTTTTATTATTTCTATGCAGGTCATATAGGAACTCAGTATTAGTTGAAACTAAGTAATTAATGGACACAAAATAGCACAAATTCAAAATGTAGTACATGCTATATGGGTGCCAAGTGGCATGGGCTTCTGGGCAGCTGATACATGGAAGTCATTGGGGGGGGGGGGGGGGGGGGGTATTCACTCTAAACACTCCAAACATGCATATGGTAGATGTTTAGAAGCTACACGTCTCTCATGGTGAGCTCATGACTAATAGTGCAACAGAAGACACTAAAGAATTTACAGCACATGGTTATGGTATGGTGCCCATGAAAGCCTCAACTTGTGCAGCTAACACCCTTATTGGGCCACACACATTATCTCTAGAATATGATGTATACGAAAGGAAATCCAATAAAGGAGGAAGAAGCATACCCGATTACGTGATTGGTAAAGTAGCATCCGACTAAACCTCGAAAGGCGGTATGGACGGTGGTGCACTTGTCACCGGAACCGGGAAGGAGAAGAAGAGGAAATGTGGGAGAGAGGAGAAGAGAGAGAGAGAGGCCCGGGAGAGAGAGTCTCCATTTGTTCTCCAAGAAGTGTCCTTTTGCCAGAATGGGGATCCCTTTTTATAATAATTCATATGTAGGAGTTACACTCATTCATGACATATTTTGTAATTACTCTCTCATTAAATAGTAGTTATGGGTCATTTGTCAACGGTTACAAGTTATTAATTGCAACCACACCCAATAACTAATGATGTTTGGTCTAATTGCCTCTCTCTCAATCGCACAATGATAACTAGTTCACACCAATGGTTCCATTGTTCCTGATACATGATGCGAATATACCTTTTATGGTGTCAACTCACCTAGTCTCCTTCTCTTGACCACAAAACCTACGACCCCTAAGATCCCCCGATGTGACGAACATGTTTCATGGGCATTATACCAGAATGTCAATGAGACAAATATTCATCGAAGTGTCTATTTGGTGCTGATGTGGCATCTATGTGGCAGGTGTCAAAAACCCACCATCAACACATACCTTTAAAAAAAATTGTATTTTAAATTTTTTTACTATTATATGAGCATTACATAACTCGACGTAACTGGATCAAAAAGGTCTCGTCTGGTTTTTAAAACATTGTTATGAACATCGGAAGTTCCATTGTTATCTTAGGCTTTGCTATTGTTAGATGATCTTAAACAAGAACAGTTGTTTCTGGCGCAGGGGCGGAGCACCCCCCCTGAAATTTTGAATTAAAAAAAAAAAAAAACCTATAGTTTAATAGGGGCGTAGCTTGGGAGTAGGGGTGATGAGGGCTTTAGCCCCCTAAACTTCTGAGAATTCTTTGAAAACGAACACAAATAGATGCGATAACCCGTGAACTTGGCCATAAAAAAATGGAGGCCCTCAAACCCCAATGTTAGCCCCTTGCAAGCAAATCCTAGGCTCTCCAACTATTCAGCCCTTACAAGCAAATCCATTTCCTAGGTATGCTAATCACTGTTCCAATAGGGAAATAGTTAATGTACCTGAGAAAAAGATTTTAAAATCAGCCTGAACCAATTGGTGGGTATTTAGGGGGGGGAATCCTTTTCCTAGGTACGTTAACTATTTCCCTATTGAGAATCATCGGCGTGGGATTGTCTCTGGCAGATTCCAGAAAGTGGTCTCTGGCTTCCGACACATGATAAAAGGGGAGAAGTCATTTCATTTTCTCCCCATGTTTTTGACTTCTCCCCACTTGATATCTCACCTCTTTTTATCGCCATATGTCCGATAATGTGTGGAGCTAGATACCATTTTTCTGGCATCTGTTAGAGACAATCCCATGCCAGAATCATCATCACACTCCAGCAATTAGGTAGTGCATTACTAACCCTAATTGCTGATGTGTTGCAATACCTTGCTTCTACAACAGTTATGCTGCATAAGGCTTTTGCTGCTGATCCTTTGTTCCCTATCTTGATATCAATTGATCTATGCATTCATTGGTTTTTACATAGGTTCCATATAGTCGCTTGTAAGTAAGTCGTCTAATTTTATGCGGCTCCTATTTAAAAAAAAAAAAAAAAAAGTCGTTTAAGGGTTCAAGCGTTCTCCTTTTAAATTATTTTTTAGGTGAAAGTGTCCAATGCCTTCGAACCAAGGACTAGTCCATTCTTTTATTTTCACAATACGCCACTGAAAGTTCCAACAAAAGTTCCCCATTCACATTCACATTCACATTCACATTCACATTCTTGGGGGTGGGATCGAATTTGGTCTGGCCCACTCACAGAAGCCCCTTTAACTACTTTTTAACCGTAGTTATGAAAGTTTAACTCCTAGGTTTAAATGTTTTTATATTTTTTCTAAAAACCAACGATACATAATTGAACCCTAACAGTTGGTGAATTTTAACCATAATTAAGGGGGATTGGATTTGGTCTGGCCCAATCACAAAGCCCCTTTAACTACTTTTAACCCTAGTCATGAAATTTTAACTCCTATGTTCAAAAAGTGGTAAACCCTACAAAAAAATAATTCACATTTTTTTATCTTTCTAAACTCAAAATAGATGAGAAAGAAAGACCTTCGAATTACTCTTCTGCAATTAAGGATGTCAAAAGTGATACATGTCAACCTGTGGGATGAGGGTTAGACGGTTTTGGTCCCAAATCAAACCTCATTCTTTTGGGGTGAGCCCATTTATATTTCTCCATGGTATCCTTCCTTCTGCCTCGGATTGTCTCTGGCGAAGCCAGAAAGGGCTCTCAGGGTTCCATACATTGTACGACAGTTGGTGGAAAAATGGGAAAAAGTCATTTCATTTTCTCCCATGATTTTAACTTCTCCCCAATTGATATCTCTCACCCTTATTCTAACACACTTATCGCCACATGTCTTATTATGGGTGGAGATGTCAAAATCATGGGCCCTATGATTTCGACTTCTCCACCACTTATCACCTATTCTATGGAACCCTGAGATAAGCCCTTTCTGGCTTGGCCAGAGACAATCCAAGGTCCCTTCCAAATGTCCAATGGGGGAAGATTGCAGGGCTTAAGTGGACCCCATCAAAAAATTTCCTCTTGATACCCTTAGGATGCAAGCCACGTGTAGGACATAGAATGAAACCTTTCACTTCCTCCTGTCCTGATATTTCTGTATTAGATTCACTTGGATTAGCAGATAGTTTTCAAAGTCTTCTTTTTGTAGCAATGGAGCGTCACTTGCTTATTAAGTTCTTGTTATGGGTTTCACTAGTTCTGCTTGAGCTTCATGGATATTTGGGGTGCTTAGACGAGGAGAGGATCGCTCTATTAGAATTCAAGGCTTCTGTTAATTGGATAAAAGCAGATCATGGTCCTCTTCTTCATACGTGGTTTGATGATATAGCGAGTGATTGTTGCACTTGGGAGCGCCTGAAGTGTAACCGCACCACAGCTCGAGTGATCGATCTTGAGCTCAATGATACGAGACAAAGCTATGATGCTGATGAAGAAAGAATTTGGTTTCTAAACATGGCCTTGTTTCTTCCCTTCCAAGAACTGCAACATCTCGACTTATCTAGGAATTCATTCGATGGTTGGGTGATGAATGAAGGTCTATCCAATCTCTTACTTGTATTGCCATAACTTGTTTTCTGTTGTAATTAGATAAACTTCTAAATTAGCTTCTATCAACTTTTAACTTAAAAAAAAATATATATATATATATATATATACCCTTTTCTAGGAAGCTTGTCGATATTTCTTAAAAAAGTATATCCAAACTTGTATCCTTCTTACACTAGTTCATTCTACTTTCTCTTGAGAAAAACGTGTAATGTTGATGAGTAAATCAACTTCTTTCCATTTCCAAGATGTTCAATTATAGTTTTTTTAGATTATAATATCTTTACATATAATTAACAAATCTTTCACAAACCTATGATAATATTTAAGATTAAGTGATATATATATAAGCATCTTAATAATTATTATATATCTCTCAATATTTATATTTATATTTATATCAATTAATCTTAGTATTTTACTTTGGATAAATATATAAATATGTTTTTTTTTATAAGAAACACCATCCTATGGGGATGGGAGGTTAGGGAGACCCATACACCTTTATAAAAATGAAAAGGTAATTACACCTTTTTTTTTGTTGCGTCATATAATTACAATTAGATGAGGAGATAAAATCCTTACCCTTGAATAAAGATTACCTTTGGTAATTAATATTTATATTTATTTTCATTTTATTAGTTAACTTTAAAATTATAAATCTTTATGTTTAGATGAATATCAATTTATAAAAAATAATGATAATAATCCTAAGCACCTGAGGATTATTTAACAAAGAATATAATAAATCAGTACTTAAATTTGCCGTCTAAAGAATTATATTGATATTAATTAACTTTTAGAAAAGGACTATCTTTAGAATTGTTACCATTAGACAACGAAAATTTTGATTTAATGTAGGGGTTTAAATGCCCTCATTTATGGGTGTTTTAGCTTAAGTGGGTTAATAAATAGTAACAGGTTTTCCGGGAAGCTCCACGTATTACAACTTTACTGGTAGAAGCGGGGCCGGCCCATCCATGAAGCCATCAAAGCCCGTGCTTTAGGCCCCCAAAAATGAAGGCCCCAAAGTGTGGGCTTTGATGGCTTTATGAACTTGATTTAGTTAAAAGAAATCCTAAAAGAGGCCCCATTTAAAAAAAGACCATATTTTATAACGAGTCCAATTAAAAAAAAGCCTCATTTAGAATTCTCACTTTAAGCCTCTAAATGGCTTGGGCCGGCCCTGAGTAGAAAGACGCAAGTTTGTTCCGGATTTGTTAATGGAGGAGAAGAAAAGATAAAGATAAAGACTGAAAGAGATAGAGTTAGAGAGTTCTCGAAGTAGGGCCTTTGCTCTAAACGAAGGTAGGATCGAAAGGATGAAGTTTGGGTTTCATGAGAGTAGCCCACCACTTCTCACTAGGTTCCCTGGGGTATTTATAGGCTGAGAATTTTCATGGTCATCCATGACAGTGGATGACCATACATCTCACCTAATCATTATGTTTAGAGTCAAACAAATATCTTCTCGTAAATGTACATCTCTTTCTTGCAGCTCAATTCTGATTGCCGAAGTGATCCAAGATGACCAACACTTAATATTAAGTCAGAAATAATATCTAACTCATGAGTGCCTCATTAATGCTCTGACAGTAGACCACTTCCCAAGATTTTCGTCCTTAGTTGAGCTCGGCTGGATATAATTATTCGTCCAAAATAAGAACGTACTCGTCCTCGGTTAAGGACGTATTCAATCGAGCACATGTTCGTCCTAGGAGCACTTGCTTGTTTTACCAAAATTCCCCATTACATAAATACTTACATTTATTAATATATCATGTATACGTGATTTTTTTCTAATAATTTTTATATTATTTATCATTAAGTCTTTATCTAATGCTTAAATCATATAATACAAATCACCGGAAAAATGATTTATTCAAGAAAGAAAGTTCCCTAAACTTCAGCCGATTTTTCAGAATTCAATTTTTTTTTGACAAATTCCAAAATTTCTAGAAATGTGCACCTAATTTATGAAGTAAAGTGAAAACCATGATGCCTGATCTGCAACCAAAACATTCCAAACTTCCTCAAATTTTCAGCAAAATTTCAAATCATGGCACTGACATTACACATGGTAGTGAACCATGAGTTGAATACTTGGAAATATGTTCTCTTTATTTGGGAAATATTATGTTAGGAAAATAATGATGTAAATATGTAATATCTATGGGTTACACAGGATCTCATAAATATTACATTATTATTTTCCTAACATAATATTTCCCTAATACTCTTTTCTTTTTCTTTTTTTTTTAGTAGAAGAGTACTTGAGAATACGTTATGGATGGTTTTTACAAGTTTTCATACTCTAGGTTTTGAAAGGCTGTCCACATTGAAAAGGCTGGAGTTCTTAAACCTTGGTGGCAATCGCTTCAACAACAGCATCCTACAATCTTTGGGTGCACTCACATCCCTTAAGACTCTGATTCTTATTGACAATAGATTGGAAGGATCATTTCCTGCCCAAGGTATGTTCACTAATTTTTCTCCATGGAAATCTGCCATTATACTCTCTTTTCTGTATTTCCTTTGCAATTTTTATTTGGTGCAGAAATAACTGCTCTAAGTTGCAAATGTTTGATTTGTTTATTAATGGACTTAATGACTTCCTCACAATCCACTTGGATCCTTGATAAGCTAGTATGCAGCAATATCTAATGCACACCATGTGTTGCTTTGTGCTCAGGGCATGTCTTCTACTACTCATTCAACTGCATGGTTTGATGGCAATTATAAATGATTAATAACGATATAATAACTGTACAAGGCCATGGACCATTACATTATATTGGTGAAATTTTAACTGTTATTGGTGTTGGAACAACTGCTATCCTGTTATTTAACATTGCTAATAACATTTTAGTAATATTTTACTAACATTAACATTTTTTTGTCTAATCAAGAATAAAATATAACATAACGTAATTGAAGAATAGAATATTGAAAAAATGGGGAAAAATAGCCACCGTTATAATGGCCGTTAAAGCTGTTCTAATAGTAGTGGCGGTCAAGGTCCACCACAGTTATTTGAAGGGATAACTACCAAAACAGTTGTCCAACTTTGCACAATTACTGCCCCTAGTTGTCCTTACCACAACAGCTATCTAGGGGCATTAATAAATAACTAAAATATGAAATGTCTAGTTTATCCCTCATATAAAAGGCCTTGTTTAGCAAGAAGATCACTCCCTACACCCTGCCTCTGGCTCCAATGGTGGGGTATAGCATCTCTCAATAGAGAGGGCTCGGGATCCATTCCACCTGGGTGATGAGTAGCAAGAGCTCCAATCCCCAATGCTGACCACTAACCATTGATACTAACTGTAGGTAAATGATATTGTAAGCAAGAAGATCACTCCCTTATATAGAGTTTATTATATGATGGAGATGTGGTGCATTACCTTCATTGGATTCTACCGCCATAGAGTGCATGTGGCTCATCATCTCGTCTACATGGGAAATAAAAGTTGTAGGTCCATTCCTGGGTGGTGCATGCCCCTGAAATCAAAAGAAAAAGAGGATTAAGTTTCACTCATTAGACCATTTGAAGTTTTTGCGTATTGTAGAAGACAAGGTTATCAAACTTCTTAATTTGTTTGACTTTAACTAGACTGGGTATCTGAGAAATTAAAATCCAAGCTTTAATTATTGTTCATTCGGATATCTTAGCATCGTTAATATTTGTTCATTAATTTATATCGTCAAAATGTTATGCAAGTTTGAATTATATAATTAGTGGGGCCTCTGTTTGATCCTCTAAGACAAAAACCAGAATGGTAACAATATTATCAAGATTGAAGAAGCTGAGGATCTCAAACCTAGATGGCAATCACTTAGACATCAGCATGTTGGGTTTTCCTCCTTTATGATGGTACCCACTTGGTGTTGAGAAACCCCCCACCCCCCAACGTCTCTCTTTGTTGATGAGAGAGTTTATTATGTGGTCTCTTGTCCTTGACCACTTCACTTATGACCTTTTGGTATTCCACACACTTGAGTTGGGAGAAAAGCTCTCTAAAAGGAAGAAGAAAATTCTGGATTTTGCTACCTCAAGAAGAAGAAGCAGAGAAGATCACCCTCTTACAAGTTACATCTTACATTTCTCTCTTGAGGTAAGTGAGCTTACTTTATTAGTTTATCCACTTTATTTAGTGAAGACAATGCATTTCAAGTGACAGTCACTTGATGTTGGTTTCCTCTAGTGGTGTCTAGAGTGATTTGTTGTAACCTCATTACTCACATAGTGGAAGTTTTTCCTGGACTAGTGTCCCATGATTTTTTCCTTTCATCTTGGAGGGTTTTCCACGTAAAAAAATATTGTGCGTTTGTGTTTGATTTTCCTTAATTTTGTTATAGTAATTTATCTTTGATTTACATACACAAAGAGGGAAAGTGTGGTTTCCCAACACACACCGGACCATCATTGGATACATTCACAACTGTTAATTTTGATTTTTATTGGCCTTGGAAGGATACTTTCCTGCCAAGGATCGGTTTGAAGTTTTATTATTCTCTCTATAGACATTCATAACTAATATTAATCTTTTTATGCAGAATTAGCAGCCCTAAGCAACTTGCAAATGTTGGATCTGAGCCTTAATGGACTCAATGACTCCTGTACAGACCAAGGTAAAATATAGGAAAAGGATCATTCAAGTCAGGTTTTTTGTGTTATTGGGATAGGTGAATTCTTATAGATCCAGCCCCCCGAAGGAACCGGACATGATAATTTTTCATCATCTGGTATAAGCTGAATAAGCAGCTTTGCTTACTAAGGTCCTTATACTACACATCTAATAGGAGTTCCAATTAAACTGGAGAACAACCTTAAGCAAGCAACTCTGTACAGCTTCCTGCTCAAAGTGCATGGACGGTGGACCAATACTATGGGTTTGACTTGGGCTTTGGCTTCAGTTTGATTTTTAAGGTTAAATGAAGTAAATGGTCAGGATTGGACTTAAAAGGCAAGCTATGAGGTCCCTCAATATGTTATCATATTTTTCGAGCATAGTTATAACTTATAGCCTTGCATTCTTTGGACTTCATCACTAGGTGGTATTTGGCATCAATTAACTCCAACAGAATCCATTGTTAGTGGGTTGGAAGTGAGGACAAACATTTATAGGAGTATACAGAGTTACAGACACACCCTGAAAAGAAAATGCAAAAGAAAAGAAAAGGAGTTAAACACTTTGAATTTCTTAATAGCAAATCAATGACTTTAATTATTTTGTATCTTATATTTATCTGCCCAAGTCAATAGGGTAATGGCACCACAATTTAAGTATTTAACCCAGCATGTGGGTATATTTATATCATAAAAAATGTTTTAAGACTTTATTATATCCATATATAATGGCTGTTATTCAGGTGTTATGATATTTCACTGTAAATCCGGGATTATGACATCTGCCTGCATTCCACTATAGCTTTTGATTATCAATATGAACATTTATTTGACAATTCCAAACAATGGAATCTGTATTTTTCAGGTTCAAAACAATTGTCCACGCTAAGGAAGCTACAACATCTCGACCTAAGTGGTAATAATTTCAAGAAAAGCATCCTATACTTTTTGAGGGCACTCTCATCCCTTAAATATTTATCTCTTGCATACAATCTGATGGAAGGACCACTGTCTACCATAGGTATTTATTTCTTTTTAAAAATTGTTTGCATTAATACTCAAAAATATCATTATTCCTTTTTATGATATCTGTGACACCACCATTCAAATTCTACTCTCCTCAAGTTCTCCTTCTCAAAGTCTCTAAAAATTTATTCTGCTTTTCTTTCTAAATGTTCATTTTCATGCATAGAATTGGGAACTTTGAGCAACTTGGAGATCTTGGATTTGAGTTACAACAAATTTGTTGGGAGTATCCCTTTAACCATAGCGGCCCTGACTTCCCTTGCGGTGTTATCTTTGGGCGGCAATACATTAAACGACTCCCAACCTATCCAAGGTAAAACCCATCTTATACTTACATAGTTGACATTTTGAAAAAGAGATTAGTCACATCGAATGTAGAACATCGTCTATGCACAAAATTAGGACTAATTTTACAAACAAGATTCACTTTTTGCAGGACTGTGTGAACTGAAGAACCTAGAAGAATTAGATCTGAGTGTAAACAACTTTGAAGGGATCCTTCCTCCATGTCTCAAAAATTTGACATCCCTTAGAATGCTAGATCTCTCTTGGAATCACTTCAGAGGAAACATTCCATCATCTATCATAACTAGCCTTTCATCTCTTGAGTACATTTCTCTTTCTCATAACCATTTCGAGGGTACATTCTTGTTCAACTCATTTGCCAACCACTCCAAGCTTGAGGTAGTTGAACTTCTAAGTGATGATGGCAAATTGGAGGTAGAAACACAATTTCCAACTTGGATTCCTACGTTTCAGCTAAAGATCCTCATCATATCAAACTGCAAGCTTAACAAGTATACTGGTGCTATTCCCGAATTCATATCCAACCAGTACAATTTAAGAATAGTTGATCTTTTCCCATAACAACTTGAAGGGACAGTTACCCATTTGGTTGATTAAGAATAATATGAAGTTAGAAGTTATAAATTTGAGGAACAACTCGTTGGCAGGTCAAATTCATTTACCATCCTATTGGGATATAAGTATACACTTTATAGACCTCTCCAGTAATCACATTGACGGGCAGCTTCAAGCAAATATCGGCAAGATGCTTCCAAACCTAGAATATCTAAATTTGTCAAGAAATGCTCTACAAGGTGGCATTCCTTCCTCAATTGGTGATATCAGTCAATTATGGCAATTGGATTTGTCAAGCAATAACTTCTCAAGAGAAATCCCAGAGCACCTGGCCGTAGGTTGTGTGACTTTACAAGTTCTGAAACTGTCAAATAACAGCCTGCGGGGCCAAATATTTCCAGCTTTCAACTCATCTTGGCTAGAGTATTTATATTTGGACAACAACAAATTCACAGGGGAAATCTTAGATGGAATCTCCAAATGCTTAATACTAAAAGCATTGAATATTGGCAACAACTACATATTCGGTAGGGTTCCTAGTTGGTTAGGTAACCTCAAATTGCTTAGGACACTTGTCATGAGAAATAATTCCCTTGAAGGTCAGATTCCAAAGCAAATTTCTAAACTTTATAAGCTTGCCTTTTTCGACCTTTCTCAAAACAATCTTTCGGGATCTATACCTTCTTGGTTAAACCTTCCAAATTTGCGATATATACATTTACAAGGAAATGGATTCTCGGGATCAATACCAAAGTCTGTTCTCAACAACTCATATCTAATTACATTCGACATCAGAGATAACTACTTATCTGGCAGCATTCCAGATTCAGACGGTGCACTTTCCAATTTGAGGATTCTTTTGTTGAGAGGAAATCAATTGAATGGTCCAATTCCTAGTCACTTGTGTCAACTGAGCAAGATAGGAATCATGGATCTCTCTCACAACACATTTTCAGGATCAATACCTCCCTGCTTCAGTAATATCGCATTTGGGAGGATATCAGCAACAGAACATGCATTCATGCAAGAATCTATGGGAACAGGGATTCTTAGGTCGTTGAGATCATATACATATGGAAATCAACTAGGGAAGGAGATTAGCAGTGTATCTATATATCAGGAATTTAATGAACAAGAAGAAGTGGAGTTCATAACAAAAAGCATGTCTAGCTCTTACAAAGGTGACATTCTTAATCTAATGTCTGGTTTGGATCTCTCATGCAACCACTTGACAGGTGACATCCCTCGCGAAATAGGAAAATTGAGCGAGGTTCGTGCATTGAACCTGTCCCACAATCATTTAACTGGATCAATCCCAGAAAACTTATCAAACCTAAAGCAAATAGAGAGCTTGGATCTTTCCCACAACAAGCTGAGTGGGGGAGTCCCTTCAGAATTGACTGGGCTATACTATTTGGCGGTTTTTACAGTGTCTTACAACAACTTATCAGGTAAGACACCAGACATGGAGGCACAGTTTGGAACATTCAGTAACACCAGCTATGAAGGCAACCCCTTTCTTTGTGGACCACCATTAGAGAAGAACTGCACCACTGTTGAATCACGGCACACGAAAATAGAACCTTATAATGAAGGCAGGGAGGACAAGTTCGACATCGATTTTGCGGTCTTCTATGCAAGTTTTACTGCATCATACATGATATTCTTGTTGGGATTTGCAGCTCTTCTCTACATCAACCCCTACTGGCGACGAATGTGGTTTGATCTCATTGACACATGTATCCACTCATGTTTTCGTTTTGTTTCTAAAAGTCTCTACAAGCTATTGGCTTTCCGTGTATGTAACTAGCTTTTTACGTTGAACAATTGAATTAGGTGAATGTCATAACAGTTAGCTATATATGCTTATAAACAATTGACTTTTTTCCCATTCAAATGGTTTAAGGCCCGTACAAGTGTAACAGTAACACAAAATTTTGGAAAATGTCTTGTAAGATCTTTGATAATGTCTTTACAGTGAATATTTTCTCTTTCCATTCATTTGAAAACCTTGAGAAAAGATTGACTTCAATTAAATTTTTAAATTCAATAGGAATGATGTTTGAAAAGGAAATCCGGAATATCTATCTTTAAACATTAGAAAGCCGTAGAAAACTCTATGACTTGTATTAGTAACTTGTAGTTCCTAAAAAATAATCTGCCAGAATTGGAAGTGGGGTACTATACGGAGATTTGACATGCCTAAATAATACACATGCAAGTGATATACTGAACTTACCTAATTTTGGTGATATCATGTAGGTGTGTATGTATCAAGGGATGAACACGCCAAAACCTAAAAGATGGGATTCCGTCCACTAAATAGTGCAATCCTTTGGCATCAAATAAACAATAAACTTGCATGCTGATTGATCAATAACATTTGGTGACTAGCAAGAAAACCTCAGCAGTTAACGATTTCAAAGAGAGAGAGAGAGAGAGTCGCATGTGTCGGTCCATTAGATCGACAACCAATAGGATAAGAACAAGAACGGGTTACTTGTAGATGCTATTATTCAATGGGTTGATTCTAGAAGAGGTTGTAGGAAAGTGTTGTGAGACTAAGTATCACTTACACACCTATTGGATAAGTATGTACTATGTAGCATAGTTGCTGGGAAACTATGTACAAAGTGGGAAGCTCCAAACTCAATTCCCTAGAAGCTCACTTCCATTATGTCACATTTAGTGATCAAAGGGGGCTATTTACGTAAGAAGTGATTGGATAGACCCGAGTCTAAAGCGAGGATGTAGATCTTGAGCAAGTATCATTGGATTGAAACTTAAGGGCACCTATTTCTCCACAAATATCTCATGTAAAAGGTTTGGATGGCATCTTAATTTAATGGAAAAAAGGCACTTATATCTCATATCTCGCTTCCTATTTCCTAAGGAATTTTTTGAGTCTTGCTTCATTTCTCCTTTTTGCTTTGGTAACTATGGTATGTAGCAATCACAATGAGAGAGTAAGAGAGAAGATAAGATGTATCTCATACAAGAATTATGTGTAGAGCATGGCCCTACATTCTCTCTATTTGAATTTATCCAATTGGTGTGAGGAAAAAGACAAAACCCCTTCTATATGCGTGTTTCCATACTTAAAATGAGTGTTGGTTGGGAACCAATACTTGAAATGAGTGTTGCTTGGGAACCAACACAACTCTTCCCAACAGTTTCATGAGGAGGAACCTTTGTGTGGGGAGACAAAATGGTTTCCACCATCATACCTTTTGAATCATAACCACCCAATCCAATCGGATCTACATCTCCCACTTGGACATAACTGAAAATTTGTGTATCTTTTCATTTCTGTTATTCTGAGTGACTAATAGGATTGGCCAAATCACTATTATCCTTTGGATAATGATTACATTAATACTCTTTTTTCCCTTGCAATACATTCTTAATGGCATTGGTTACTATACAATATACTTTTCGATTAATGTGCTTCTAATGATTCAGTATCTTGTATATTGGCATCGAACTTGGTGTATCCGAGCTTAATGTTCACCCCAATCTCATTTGACGACTATAGCCTAAAACAATTTATTGGACATGCACCAAAAATTTAGGTTGCAGTCACTTGACAATATAATTTTTCAAATTCTGCCCCTCCCAACCTCTGCAGCATTTTGGGGGGGGGGGGGGGGGGGTTTCAAAAATTCGTGAATTTTTGAAAATACATAGTCTCAAATAAATATCTAATATATGAAATATATTTCTTTATAATTTTCATAATTGGTAATTTGATTTCATAAATTTTCATATCTTGCATGACAATTTTCTGATTTATTTCCGAACTATTTCCTAGATGAATAATTTCCAAACCCCGAGTTGGTAACTATGCTTTTAGCATTGAATGCCCTAGATGACTATGAAGATGAACCTTGCACTCGAGTTATTCTTTACTAGTCCATGTTAACTCATTAGTGCCATATCACTTATGACATAATAATCACTTAGACATAACTTTACTAATTTTCTCTAAGTTCTTTTATGTTCCTAGTGATATTTCTAGTTATTCTTCATTTCTTCTCATGTGTCCTCGAGATCCTTCTAACTAGCGTTTCTTAATACTTCAAGTTTGCAACACCTATGTGATTTTTAATCCCTTTGCATTCACACGTTTTTTGAACTTTTCAAGAGTTAATCATTTTTCTTATTGGTAATCAGAGATATAATATATATGAGATAAAGGGCTAATAGCAAAAAGCATCACCAATTCATTAAGAATTAATCCTTTGGTCATAGGATCATACATCATCTCTTCCAATGCAATATAGTCAACTTTTTTTTTCTCCTCATTCCACCATATCTTTTATGTAGTGATAAACTGATAATTCAAGTCAATGTGTTATCCTTTTGAACTATGTGTTGCACTTTTTATTAAAGGGATAACAGTCTTGTTATCACAAAACACAATGATTGATCTGTTTGGTATTTTTCTAGTTTTAGTTCTCCAATGAAACAACCTATTCATACAACATAAGTTGCTGTCATGCTACAAGCCACATATTCGGCTTCCATGGTATACCTTGCAACACATGTTTGCTTTTTGTTTAACCAAGAAACTGCTGCACCACCAAACAGAAACAAGTGACCACTAGTAGATTTCTCGATCACATAGGTCTCCTGCAAAATCTGCATCAAATCCTTGTCCTACAAGATCGCCAATTCCAAAACATAATTTTGTTGTTTTGGTTCCTTGTACATATCTAAATATTCTTTTGAAAGCTTGCTAATGTTATTTTCTTGGATTGACTTAAAACTAGCTTACCAACCCAATTGCATAAGCATATATCAGGCCTTGTTGATGTCATTGCATACATCAAGCCACCCATTGCTTGTGCAAATGGAATCTTTTCCATGTCATTTTCTTCTTGGTCATTTTTCGGAGACATTGACTTGTCTAACTTTTGTCCCTTACATATGGGTGTGGTTATTGCTTTGCAATTAATCATTTTAAACCTCTTAAGTACCTTTTTCTCCTATCTTTAGTTTGATCATGATATAACATTCCAGATTTCCAATCCCTAGATATCTTGATGCCTAGGACATATGAGGCTCCACCCATGTCCTTCATCTCAAACCTAGATCCTAGATATGACTTTGTTTTATTAATCATATCCATATTATTCTTGGCTAATAGTATGTCATCCACATATAGTGATAGTATTGCAATTTTATCACCACTTCTCCACATATAAACACAATGGT
The DNA here is from genome assembly GCA_015143295.1 of Tetracentron sinense. Classification (NCBI taxonomy): domain Eukaryota; kingdom Viridiplantae; phylum Streptophyta; class Magnoliopsida; order Trochodendrales; family Trochodendraceae; genus Tetracentron; species Tetracentron sinense. Next base: position 28,269,657 of record CM026565.1, on the reverse strand, counting down.
CAAGTTGGTTGACCTCATAACCAATCTCTAAGATTGCTCGGTGAAAAGTGACATACCATTGCCGGGATGATTGCTTAAGACCATATAAAGACTTTTTCGACTGATACACTTTATACTCTCGATTTTGTCCACAAATCCTTTTGTTTTATATGAATATGGTTTCTTTGAGTTCTCTATTTAAGAATGTTTTCTTGACATCAATTTGGAATAATTCTAAATCCAACTTGGCAACAACCGTCATGAGAATTCTTATGGATACAAACTTGGCTACTGGCAAATATGTATCCACATAGTCTATTCCACGTTTCTGTGTAAACCCTTTGGCTACAGGTCTAGCCTTGTAATTTTCCAAAGCACTGTCAGACTTGAGTTTCTTTTTTAAAACCCACATACATCCTATTGCTTTTCTTTTTTCAAGATGATTAGTGTGTTCCCAAACTCCATTTTTGTTATTAGAACTTATTTCCTCCTCCATTTCCTTTAACCATTCAAATGATTGTAGAGATTCCATAGCTTTTCTATAGTTTTTTGATTCTTCATATTCATCACTTATGCTGAGTTCTTCTTGACTTAGTAAAGCATAATGATATTTGAAGAGTGGAAAAGGTTCTCTAGTTCTTTTCCTCCACTAACCATAGGATGTCTAGAAAATTTTTCCTTTATTAGAAATTCTTTCATTTGTCTAAATGGAAAATCCAAGCATATTAGTCTGAGACTCTTGAGGCATAGTCGCATAGCTATGTGAAGCAATTACTCGGAAACGGAGTAATTACAATTGATTTTATAAGGTCAACTCAAAACTTGGATGATCCTCTTACAAAATGACTTGCAAGGAATTTAGTCAGTAAAACTAATAGAGGGATTGGATTAAAGCACATTGAGTAAATCACATATGATAGAAATCGACTCAATACATGTGACCAGGGTTACCAAGTTCACTGTCTCCTATAGCAAACCGTGAACCGGAGTAAACCCGTACCAATTCTTGGTTTTGTTTAACTTGGTTTGTAAAACTAAGCGAATCACACGATTTCTTCAAACGGTCTTAGTCTGTCAAATTTTTTATTCGAGTTTGTTGATATTTTTCTTTGGATTCGATGAATTTATACTTTGGGTTCGATGAATTTTTCTTTTGGGTTCAAGAACTGCTCATAAAAATACATTGTTTTATGGGTTATCAAAATAATTATTTGTTTTACATGCTTAAGTAAGCGAACCAAGCTAGCTGATCAAATTAAAGAACCTAAGCAAACCGAAAAACGAATATTCTCATCCTACTCCTAGCGAACTGGGTTCACTCTAGAGGTGGGAACTGCGAAACATGAACCCGAATTCGGACCAAGCGAACCAATGAACCAGGTAACATTGCTTGTGACCCAAGCCTTGAGTTCAATGAGGAAAATATGTCATTAGTAGTGATTGAATAAGCCTTATGAAATAATCTCACGTTATTTAAGGATCCCTCGGGATTATAGTGCTTGGAAGTTGGACCTGTAATGAAAAAGGGAAGGATGAGTGCAATGCTCTCACTAAACCTATAAGCAGAATTTTTCTGTTGGGGGTACTAATGTTACATGAGTATTAGGATCGGATGGTCATGGTTGAAAAGGTATGATGGTTGGAAATCATCACATCTCCTCACACAAAGGTTTCTTCTTATGAAATCATTGGGAAGGGTTGTGTTATTCTCAACCAACACACTCATAAGTATTGGAAGAGCTGTGTTGGTTTCCAACTAGCACGCTCATTAAGTATGAAACGTGCATATAGAAGGGGTTGTCTTTCCCCTCATAGTCATTGAATAATTATAAATAGAGAAAATGTAAGGTCATGCTCTACAAGTACACACAATTCTTGTATGAGATACATCTTATATTCTTTCTTACTCTCTCCTTGTGATTGCTACATACTTATCCAATCGGTGTGAGAATGATACCCAGTGTCACAACACATTCCTACAACCTCTTCTACAATCAACCAATTAAATACTAGAATCCACAAGTAACCCCTATTGGTTGTCGATCCAAAGGACCGAAAGCATGAAGCCTCGAAACATCAAAATACCAGAAAACCCTAACTAGCTAATTCCATACAAATTCAGAAATTCCAAGCTGTTAAAAGATTCCAGAACCATAAATTGATCTTTTCACTAGTAGCACCAAGCAGAAATATGAAGAAAGAGAAAACAAAGGAAATTACCTAGTCAGGATCTGCTTCAAACTCCAAGGAGATCTACAACCGTCAAAGACCCACAATCCGAACCAAAATAGCTGATAAGATCGTGATGATGAACACAAACCCTAACTTCCACCAACGCAAATCCCAGAAAACGATCTCTCTTTTTTTTTCCCCCCGAATTTAAGGAAAATTGAAGAAATCAATAGAGGAAAGGTTTATTTTTTGATCCATGAGTTAATACGAAGATAATGGTGAGGAACTTCACAGGGAAGAAAAGGAGAATATCAGACTAGGAGCGCGGGAAATGTATTGGGTTAGCTCAAGGTTTGAACTTTTAGTCACCTCCTCGGCCGGTGACGGGACGAGGGCTCCCATTTTCTTGCCACGTGTCTCTTTTTTAATCTCATTTAACTGTGGTTAAGATTCATCCACCCTTAGGATTCACCCATTTATCCTTGGTTTTTAAAAAAATATAATAAAAAAATTTAACTAAAAAGTTAAAATAAACTAACCCGAGTTAAAAGGGAGTTAAAGGGTTGACTATGTGAGAGCGAGGAGGAATAGTCCCGACGAGGCTGACGAGGGGACTATTGCTCAAGTTTGAAATAACTAATTTCGGACTTTTATTTATTTTATGAGAGATATCATTTACCTACATTAGTAGAGTGAACCGGTCAGAAGTTAGATTGGGTAGTGGAGCTCTGGTAACTCATACCTAGGTGTGATTAGATCCCTAGACCTCTTCCATTGAAGGCTACACCCTTACCAATCATGCAAGAGGAGGCGGGGTGGACCCATTGGAAACAAAAATTTCCGTTTTATTTTTTTTAATATATATTTTTTTGAACCGAAATATTCACTCAAAATATTTCAAAATTTCACCAAATTTTCTCTTCCAAATCATTTTTTTTAACAATTCATTGTTTTTATTATTTTCTAATATATTTCCATTAAATCTTTAGATACAAACACTTACAAATTTATTAAATATAATATTTTAAACTTTTTATTATTAAATCACTCCTCTTTTTTGTGGGCTGTGGTTAAAGGCTTGAATTGAGATTGTAGGGTTGTATGCGTACGCATGTGTTTAGCAAAAGCAAAAAGCTGTTAACTTCCCCCTTAGCCTATAATCCCACATCGCCTAATGATGATAAGGTCTTCTCTTTAAGTATTTCTACCCTTAGCCTATAATCCCACATGGCCTAATGATAGTAAGGGTCTTCTCTTTAAGTATTCCTACCTTAACCATCTGTTTTGAGGGGTGCATGTGATTAAATTCTTAATTGGATCCTGCCTTACCAGTTAGGGTTAAAATAAAGGTATTTTTGTCATTTCACATACATCTCTCACACATGTAGGTATCTCACACACGTATAAACCTAGAAAATAAGGTCGTTCAAAAGCAAGCCTGCTTTCAGGCATGAGGGAAATTTCCTAAAAAATAAGAGGTGTAGGATAGAGTTCTGTCTGCATCCAAACACCCTCTGAATTCAGATACAATGACAATTGACAACTATTGGAAAGATCTATAGATTATCGTGATGTTTATGGTGAAAAACATTCCCTTTGAATATCCAACGAATTTATGCTAACCTGCGCAGTCGTGCGAGATAGAGAGAGAGAGAGAGAGTTGCAGAAGAGGTGGGGTAAATGGGAACACTGCTAAAGTGTTACAGGCCCTTACTCACATTCCAATCAAAATCTCCATTTAATGGCCCAAAGAGGAGGAGGATTCAATTCCATGCTTACCCTTTTTTTCATTTCAAGAAACAGCCCTTCAAGGATGGATTTTTCTGCAGAAGAAACAACAAAATCTGCTGTTTCAGCTCTGTGGAATCACAATCTTCGGTTAATTACAACTCTCAAAGCAACAATGGCGAAAACCCAGAAAAACCCAGTTCAGATTTTTGGATATACAACACTATGACCAGACAAAAGGAGCTCTTCAAGCCCAAGATCCCTGGTAAAGTCGGCATGTATGTTTGTGGCGTCACTGCATATGATCTCAGTCACATTGGCCACGCTCGTGTCTACGTTGCCTTCGATGTTCTCTACAGGTCGGTTCCTTCGATTCTTTGAATCCCTTGTTCTACTCTTTTCAACCCTAATTGGGATTTTTTCCTTAGAGTTGCAAGTAAAATAAATTTCAGTTTTCTAACCCAAATTTTTGGTGGAAAGTTCTTTTTTCTAGATGGTTGTTACTGAATTTCTTCACAAATTAACACTTGATACGGATCAGCAATAACAAGATGTAATTTTATGGGGAGATTTTGATTTTAAAGTGTGCGATGGTGAAAAATTTTGAAGTCTGTGAACTCAGTTCATTATTCTGAAACTGATTGGCTTGCCTTTATTCTGGAAATTAGGCAGATATCTGCAGCATTTGGATTATGAAGTTCATTATGTACGCAACTTCACGGATGTGGATGATAAGGTGAGTAACTTGCTAGTTGGAGCATATTGAAGATGAGCATTTAATCAGCACAAGAACAGATTATTAATATCAATAATAATAATATTTTATAATTTTGTTGGAAAGGTATACAGATGACTTTTTGTGATAGTGGTCTTCACTTTGATATGACATTGTCATGCCTACTGATTGTTTAAATATGTTTTGAGACAATCATTTGTTTTCTACTTCCATACTTGCAATCTCTTTTATTTTTAAAATTACCTATTAATGCAGCCATATAGGCATATACCTATCAAGGACAAAAACCTCAGTATTACTTTGATCCTGTCAGGGCTGCCGAGCCTACTGGCTAGTAAGATCTATTCTATAGTCCTTGTGGCCTGATTTTTTTTTAGGGCAAAGTTCTGGGTCATCGTGTTTGTTTGTGTCCGTTTCTAAAGAATAAATTTTTTCTCAAAATTTGGGGGGGGGGGGGGGGGGGGGTTAGAGGAGTCTCTCATGGGCTATTAACGGTAGTAAAAAAATCCAAAATTTCAGGGGGGCTTCAGCCCCCCCCGGGCCCCATGATGCTCGGCTCCTGCTGCTAGCCATGGTAGGGGTGAGTTCCTACATGTAGGACAGTAGGAGAGAGGGGGATTGATGCAGGGGAGAGGACCAGGGGAGAGATTCAATAATAAAACCTTCTTATTGCATTTTCAGTAAAGCTGGCTCCTTGAGAGAGATAATGGCAGAGTTTTTTTATTAAATGGTTTTGGCAAATAATTCTGAGAGTTAAAAAGTGGTAATACATCCCCAGATTTTCATAGATGACGTTCCCATTACATATTTTCAGAGAAGAGATGGGCATAGTCACTAAATTTAAGAAATTATTGACTAGGTATTCAGGAAAAAAAAGGGGCAAAATTTGGAGAAGTCAAGAAAGAAAGTGGGAAAAAGTCGGGAAGATAAGAACAGAAAAACTATTATTACTAATAATGAACAAATATATTTCATTTATTAGATATTTATTTGCAAGTTTTTCAAAAAAATCACAAATAATTCGCATTTTGATTTACAAATTTCGAAACTTTTTCAACAAATCAAAATTTATTCAAAAGTTGTGAATTACTTGTTTAATGAAAAATTTGTGACATATCTGTGACTTTTTGACTAAAACGGTTAACATTGGAATTATGGATATAGGAAACATGAGACAGCTCGATAAGAAACAACCCTTTTTTTCCACAGAAGACACATACATATAAGAACTAAACATGAACCATGGTAATATACTATTTAGTTATAGGACCTTGATTGTGTGAGAGACATGAATTATAGCAGATATTAAAGCCTTGCGGTGATAATATTGCTGGTAATTTTATACCAGGACTTTAAGAGGGTTATGGGCCTTAACTTCTTGAAGGTATAGATATTATCCACTTGAGGAGCCTTATTAGTTCAATACAATTTTAACCTTTATGCAGTTTTCAGATAGTAAAGTGTTGTTAAGAACGAAGAAGTACCTTGTTTCAAAGCATATAATAATATACTCATAAAAATCAAGCATTCACTTTAGGCATACATTAACATTTTTTGACCTCCTATGGTGTAACCAAGGTGCTTCGTAGGTCTAGAAAAACAAAATTTTGACCGAATTATTGAAATATCACTTCAAATTATGAGATTTTTCTTGTTGATAATCCATCAAATTAAAAAATTAAGAAAAAAATTAGGAAAAACATGGAATTTTTAGTTTAAACTTAAAGGAAATGTTAAGCAAACATAAATAAACAGTACACACTTAGGGATTAAAAAGAAGATACAAAAATTAAAAAACATTATAGATGCATTTGAACTAAAGTGAAGATATGTGTTGACAGCAGTGCATGTATTCCATATATGAATGTAACATATAAAAAATTGTTTAATACATCCCAACACAAAATAATAAAAAAGTACCAAATCAAACCAATGTCAAATCTCAATAAGTACATGGGGTGAAAGGGTTGTACCTCAGAAGAAAAGCTGCCTCAATGCCACATTGAGTTGCGAGATGGTTTGAAGTCATCCTTGTCTTGCCTGGCAACGATAGTACTAGTTCTACAAGTAGTCACAATACTGGACCCAAAACATGAGATGATAGTACATGAATGTATACTCGTGAACATAGCATTGTACTCATCCTCATTCCTCTCCAGCATGCACTAACACTCCCTTTGGTGGATAAAGTTGGTAATAGTTCGTGGTCACATGCACCTTCACATGAGGTTGTACATATCCATATGGCTTATATCCAGACGGACATACCTCTGCTCCTACCCATGATCATGTGAATAGGTGTATCCCATATCATACCCATAAGTCTAGCTTGAGGAGTTCGATGTCTAGGACTGCACATCAATGCATGAAGACCCTTATCGAAGCCCTTATGACGCTAATGCTTCTTGGAAACCGGGCAACTTTATCAACCCAAATATCTGGACAATGGCCTTCTCCTCCTCATGGCCCACCCCTGCCTCTTACGGCGAGAAAACTTCCTATCTGACTATCCCCATGATGCTGGTGTTTTAATTTACTAAAATTACACTTAATATAGGCTACTAATCATCATTTTATAGTGAAAAATAAGATTTGAGGATTAGAATTTTTATTTACAAAAACTGTAAACTCGGTTGAAGTTGGGTGAAAATCACCTCAAAGGAGGAGAAGATCGACGCGAGATGGTTTTCGTCAAAACTTCAGCAGCTTTATAACTAAAATTAAGTCAAAATCTTGCAATATTTGTGGATTTTGCTATTATTCATGAAATATTGCGAAACAACAACGAATGTTTAGCAAATTTTAATAAAATAATTAATATCATATACTGAAACATCATTGAATTATGAATTAACGATAATTCAGATGATGTTTCATGCCTTGGGTATAAGTATAACAAGTTAATAAAGAACAAAAATGGTTTCTTTGTTACTAGAGTGGCCACATCAAGAATATTCTAAATACTTGTACATGTTTAGTAAAAGACCATCAGGCATAAGCTGTATTTTAGAATTCCTAGCACCTGGGTACTTCCACCTTAGAAAACAACCTTATTTTCCGGGTTTGGGGCTTTGAATCCACCTAGCATCTGGAGTATCATTTTGCTAAATTGATATGATCAGGAAAGTGATGCTATTCATTTTTAACTTTTTGCTTATGTGAAGCCCTTGCTCAACGCTTATAATTCCATCATTCAAGTTCTCCATGAACTCAGATGTCATCTTTAATTCCTGATGCATAAGGCATATCTGTCCACAATTGGCCCCAACTCAGACATGTGAAATACTATTGTTTTTTACAATTCCTGGATAGTTTGTATGCAGCTTAAGTTACATTTTCTCCATTATCAGTTGAGTCATAAGTTTGACCTTGTAAGATTGCAATGTCCATGTTCCATATATATATTTTTTTGATCAATAGCACACTTTATTAAGCAAAAACAAAAAGTACAAGAAACAACAACAAAACAAAGAGTTTACTATGACTTTGATGTTATTATGCTGCAGAGTTTGGATACCAACTGCTTCTCTTATATATGTATGACAGGAAAGCTGAGTTTTGCACTTTTGAAATTCTGTAGATAATTGCTAGAGCGAATGAATTGGGAGAGGATCCATTAAGCTTGAGCAGACGTTACTGTGAAGAATTCCTTCATGATATGGCGTATCTCCACTGCCTTCCTCCTTCTGTGGAACCACGTGTCTCTGATCACATGCCCCAAATCATTGATATGATTAAAACGGTACTTTTTTGATCCATGTTAAATGAGTAACTAAGCATAATAACTCATAATGCCTGGAAACTGTAGGTAGGTTGTGTAGCTCAAAAGATGATGCTTTGTGTTACAACCTTAAGGTGAAGGTTAGGTCCCATGCAAGGTAATCACGATTCGAATCGTATCGTACAGGAGAAGTGATGCAGACATCGACCGTTAGATTTTGTTTATGATAGAGATAGACCATTGGATCACGACTTGGAGGACGATCGACCGTCGGACCGAGAGATGGAGATTGGAGGGCCGAGATTAGGCTATAGATGAGCATGGGCAGCCATAATGGCTGGCCCACCCCTTTAGTTATTTAGTTATTTATTTTATCTAGTTTGTTTTTACTTTGTTTTGTTTCTTGTAGTTAGTTTATTATGAGAGAACATCATAAGGGTAGGTTGATATTTTTTTTAAGTAGGGTTTTATTTTTTTGTTTATAAATACTCTCCTTGGAGATTAGAGATATATAGAATTTTTATGAATGAAATATGAAAGGTCTTTGGCTTTTAGAATCTTCTGTGATCGGAATTGTGTGATGCCAATCTTGGAGTGATTCCAAGGTAATTTTCTCTATCTAACCATTTTCTCTCTTCTTTATTCGTTCTTGTTTTCTTGCAAGAAATCTAATCACCAAACCCTAGTTTATTCCCCCATTGCTGTCCAACCTTCCCACAGCCTTCTCATTGCTGTCCTACCTTCTCACAGCCTTCCCCCAACCATTCTCTACTGCTGCCATCACTTCCAACACCCTTTCCCCTTGCTGTCCAGACCCTGCTACACCCTCCAGCAGCCCTACACCTGTCCCAGATCAGCCACAGGCCTCCCAACCCCTTCCCTAGGCTGCCGTACCTGTTCTCTGCCCATAACAGTGTTGCCCCACCCCATTCCAGCCCCTATCCTTTGCTGTCACAAATCCCTGCAACCTTCCTATTGCTGCAATAGAACCCCAACAGCCCTAATCTTATTGTCCCTTGACTGTTACGGCTCTTTTCCTCGACCCTTTGTTGTTGCAGCCTTTACAACCCAACCATATTGCAGCCACAATCTTATTGCAATTAGTAAACCCTAAAACAGCAATACCCAAAACCCTAATTCAATCCTATACCCTAAAACAGCCCCCTTAATACTTAACCCTAATTTTACAATTATAATTAGCTTGCTGTTGGGTTTTGTTCTTTAGTGGTGATTCAATTTCATATTATTTGAAACCCTACTTCACATGCATATTACAATTCATAACCATGGTTCAGCCTAAAAGACTTGTTCTTGAAATCAACTAGAGAATAAGGAAATCACTTTGATCATTGGTTTAATTCCCTAAGCTAGTGGAAGTTCCTACTTCCATTACGATCACCCCATAGTCACCAAGTACGGGTACGGGTATTAAACGGCAATGATATGTTCGGGAAGTATGGGTTTTAAACGGTAAAACATGGGAAAAGTACGGGGAGTTAAAAATAATAATAAATAATTATATATATATAAACATAATACTAACTACTAATCATTTAACTCATAATTTAAGCTTACACAGTTGCAAAACGAAGGCAACCACACAAGATTTAAACCACACAGATGCAATGGATAAGGAGAAATACCCCTCCCCAATATGTACATAAACTGATTAACTCATATATCCCTAGACATGAAGCCCCCAAAAGCATCACAAGATGGTTTACGCGTTAAAAGAATTCTGCATATGAAAAATGGGTGACTCTTGGGTAGAATCGAAGCTAGCTCTCCTAGTCCTAGTTAAGGAGATAAACTAGACATTGAAGGGGAATAACCCGAGAGAGAGAGAGAGACTTATCATTGCCGGAGAGAGGTTCCACCAGAGAGCAGCCGAGTGAGAGACGAGAGAGCTGAGACTTGAGACCAGAGCGAGAGACGAGGTATTGATGTTTTGCCCTAACACATCGTCTCGTAACTCTTAAAACATGTTTTAACCTTTTTCTTTTTTTAGTTAAAAAAAGTTTAAACGCGTATAAAACGGAGTACGCGTTTAAAACGTATTTTAAAATTTAAAACGGCAAACACGTTTAAAACGGAGTTTAAAACGGCGACCCCCTCTAAAAGTTTTAATCATGTTTTAAACAGGTACTTTGTGACTATGGATCTAATCAGAGCCTAAAAGACTTGTTCTTAAAATCAACTAGAGAATAAGGAAATCACTTTGATCATTGGTTTAATTCCCTAAGCTAGTGGAAGTTCCTACTTCCATTACAATCACCCTAATCAGATTTGAAATTTCATTATTGCGGAATTGTGATTAACCTAGGTTGTTCAGTAATTCTTATTTGATTTTCTTTTGAGTAAAAGTGTGAATCTTGATTGTTTATGAGTCTTATTAATGCTGCAATTTCAAATTCAGATCTCTAAAACAATCATCCTAGGTTAGTTTGCATTGTCGTGCATTAAAAAGACTCAAATCATATTCCCAAATCGTTGTTATGCCAAATCGTGACCAAAATACGAATCGAATTGTATGATTCAATGGGATTTTTGACTGTTGCGTAGTTTAAAGGACTCGAGAGCTAAAATCTCTCTAAAGTCTTTTTGTTTGTACTTTTTAAACTAAGTTGCTAAAGATTTGAGGAGATTTTGTGGATTTCATATCGTCTTTCAATTAAAAATCCTGCAGAGGAGATTTTGAGTTTGCCACTTCCATTCCCAATGGGATTCAATTTGTGGAGTAATTCTACAGTGAAGAAGGACCAAAAGGGTGAAAGGAACTTTACTTTTGAGAGGCTATGTCTTTGTTCAAAATCTAAACCAAGTCAGTCAAATAGTCCCTACTTTCGGTTATTTTACTATTGTTGGTTGGGTATTTTATTATTTGGGTTGAAAATGGTTGGAAATCTAAGATATCACATGGGAGCATTGCACCACTAGAATGAGGAAATCAACACATTACTTAGTTGATTTTCTTTTGACCGTTGATGATGTTTTTATGTCATGGTCAATGTATGGATGCATTTCATTCACATTTCGAATTGATTATAGAATAAAATGCTCATTAATTGATTTTGTCTATAGATATGAATGCAAGCTTATGAATTACTGATTATTCCATTATTTTTATTTGTTATGTTTTTTAACAAAATCGAAATGAATCTTACGATTTGAATCATCGGTCTAACAAGGATTTCGCAGTTCGATTACAATTTCATTACCTTGGTCTCACTTTACCCACCCCGAAAAATATGACTAACACTATATATCAAGCAAAACATCATGCAGTACTTAGAATAGTGGTTATAAAAGGATCATGATTTCTATAAGTATCTCCTTACATAGTTGTGTGTTTCTGCTTTATTGCTCCTTCTATGGCTTATCGATAACTTAAGAGGCAAATAGAGCACACATAATCAATAGCTGCATTTGTGTTCTAGATCTGGAAATGGGTATCTTGCTCGTTTGTCTGAGTCTGTCTCAAAGAGTTAGTGTAAAAAAATTCCCTTCATGACCATATCAGGTTTTGGAGTAATTTTTGGGGGGGAGTACTTCAAATTCAAAGATGAGCTTGTTCGCAACAAAAGTTTTAAATACTAAGGCAACCTAGAGGTCCTAGATCTCTTGACTGGGGAAGACATTTATGCCCCTAAACTTTTTTTTGATCGATAAAGCAATGCATTAGATAAAAGAGGAGAAAAAGTACAAAAAAGATAAAGCGCGGCAAAGGAGTTTACAAGATTTAAACCCAAGAACCGAGAGGAAACGAGCGTGGGCCTAACCCCCTTAGACGAAAAAACAATTAATACAATAGCTCCCGCAATTCCTCCCTACTACCATACAACCCAGCCCACTCCATGACTATCAACCGAGTGCTATCATAGATCCTGGGAACGGTTGAAACAACATTCTCAAAAACTCTAAGATTTCTTTCTTTCCGGCAAGACCAAAGAATAGCTCCAAGGAGGAACCCCCAAATCGCCCCCCTGCACCCGCCCCACTCTCCCATGTCCAACAAGCTAAGAATTTGAGGAGGGAAGAATGGAAAACCCATGCACCCCCCAAACGGGAGAGGAAAAGACCCCATAACTCTTGGACAACGTTGCAATGTAGAAGAAGATGGTCCACCTTCTCCTCCGCCTGAAGACACATATAACAACGGTTGGCCAAACTCCAACCTCTATGCTGCAAATGCTCACAAGTTAGAATTTTGTTCAAAGAAGCAGTCCACAAGAAGAATGAGACTTTGGACGGGATACCCGGATTCCACACAACTCTATGAGGAAAAGACTCTCTCCAGATAGGGGATATTGACTGTAACAATAATTTGACCGAGAACCGACCTTGGCTGCTTCCTTGACCACATCTTGCAATCCCCTAAACTTGAACATAGAATATATTAGAATTTGACTAGACCTTTGCTATGTTGCAAGCCTTCACATATAATAACATCAGAGGGGTTTTTGAGGCTGGTTAGTGTAAATTGTGAAGGAAAACGGAACTGAACATCCTATAGTGGCTGCATTCCTACAAGGTTATGTATTGAAGGAGGAGACTAGGATGATTGTCATTTGGTGTCGAGATTCGAGAGGCTTATGCTCTTTAGATCTGGAATGGAAAACATATGCCTATTGGGTATCGATTTATGATTCTTTTACCTTATTCATCCACTTTAACTCCAAGAATCTATTCTTGGGAGTTAGATGCTCATCTCTGTGGATCCACCACTGCAAAAATGCTAGAAAGAAATGTGTGTCACTGTGTTGGGGGTGGGGGAGGGGTAAACTATTAAAAAAACAAAAAAACAGGTTCCAAAGAATATAATGTATATGGTTGGATTTAAATTTCTGATGATAGAATCTTTAAGTGATAATTCATTTGAATAGTTTGAGATTTCAAGGTGCGCCTGAGTTCATAAACCATAAGAAGCTCCCTTGATTCTGAAATTTACTTGTAGCTGGAAGTGGGTTAAAATTTTATCTTCTTCTATACCTGGCTGTGCTGATGGATTTTTGTTCGGAAATTTACTTTCTTGACGCTAAGATGATAAAAGATTAATACTTGCCGTTCTTATTACCTGATGTAAAAGTTGAAAAAATATATAAAATGAAAAGGTTGTCTTAATAAATGCGCAATATGATTTTAGGATGATAAAAGATTAATACTTGCCGTTCTTATTACCTGATGTAAAAATGGAAAAAAAATATGTAAAATGAAAAGGTTGTCTTAATAAATGCGCAATATGATTTCGCTTCTCTCAGAATGCATCGTCCTTGTATGTAGAAATACTTTTTCACATCTTCTTAACCTAATTTAAAGGTGTTAGTGTTGGTTAATTTTTTACTGCCCCATAAGCTGCATTTAATTTTCTTGAAGACAGACAATTATGATATGAATGAGTGTGTATTTTTTTCCCATTTGTGGCATCTAAGATGGTTGTACCCAAAATAAAATCAGCTATACATAGAATCTTGACTTGTTGATTTGCTTTCTTGCAGATCCTTGACAGTGGTTGTGCCTACAGAGTTGATGGAGATGTATACTTTTCTGTAGACAAATTCCCTGAATATGGACGACTTTCTGGACGGAAATTGGAAGATAATCGAGCAGGTGAACGGGTTGCTGTGGACTCGAGAAAGCAAAATCCTGCTGATTTTGCTTTATGGAAAGTAAGTGAATGCACAGAGTAATAATAATGTGTGTGTGTGTGTGTGTTTGTGTAATAATGGTGTGTGTGTGTGCGTGCGCGCGGTGCGTGTACACGTACTTACACAGTAAGACCCCTAATAACTAATAACAATGGTGGAACATGATATTATAATTTATTTCGTAACACTGTTCTTGTGGATAATAATTTCTAAATTTAGTATATGCAAAGTGCATTTGTTATAGAAACATAGTATGACAGTATGCATAAGGCTAATCTTCTTTAAAACAAAGGATATTGAGCTAGGCTACTTAAAGTGTATATCAATGTCAGGCTAGCCTTATAAAAAGGGATTGTAAGAGCTATGGGCATGAAAAAGTTCAATGCCAGACTTCTTATTGTGCACTTTTGTTCTTTATTGTTTCCTAAATGGACAAGGATGACATGATGTGCAAATATGAGCAAAGCTACAACATAACAATAATGCTAGAGGAGAGTCGTGTAGTCCGCTGTCAGTTAGGGAGTGCCGAGTGGTTAGATGACATGCCTCTCTATTATCTCTTGGAATATTAGGGGGTTGGGCCAGCTAGAGAAGAGAGTGGCGATCAAGAAGTATGTTCAAACAAAGCACCCGACGATCCTATGTATTCAGGAAACCAAATTATCAGTTGCTCAAGATTATCATATCCAGGATATTTGGGGGAGTCAGGATACAGGTTGGTTAGACCTCCCATCGTTAGGAGCTTCTGGGGGTATTTTGCTTCTTTGGGATAAGTCGAGAGTGGAGGTGTTGGATTTAGAAAAATGCGCTTTTTCGATATCCATTCTTTGCCGGTTGATTGGGGACGACTTTTCATGGGTCTTCTCAGGGGTTTACGGTCCGGTAGGGAGGGCTGAAGATTTGGATTTGTGGACTGAGTTGGATGATGTTAGTGTGAGGTGGGGACAACCTTGGTGCCTGGGGGGAGATTTTAACAGTATCAGACTCTCTTCGGAAAGGAAAGGCGGTTGTGCTATCATAGCTAAGATGAGGCGATTCGGGGCATTCATTTTTCGTCATGGATTGATTGATTACCCTACGAGAGAGGCTCAATTCACATGGTCTCAAGCGGGTAACACTCAGATAGCAAGCCGTTTAGATCGTTTTCTGGTGGATCAAGAGTGGGAAGCACACTTCCAAATGTTACCCAAACTTCTCTTCCTAGACCTATTTCAGATCACATGCCACTCTTTTTGGAGTCTAGGAATTTTGTAGGGGGACCAAGTCCTTTCCGTTTTGAGAACATGTGGCTCGAGGACGAGTGATTCAAAGAGCTAGTCAAGGAGGTGTGGAACCAGAACATTAGTCGAGCGTCAGCCAGTACTAGATTCGGCCTTAAACTAAAGACTTTGAAGGTTTGCCTTAAAGTTTGGAACAAGGAGGCTTTTGGTAATATTTAGGAGCAGCTTTCCGGACTTTTAAGGGACTTAGAAGCTTTGGATATCTTAGCCGAGGCCCGCGAATTAACTTCTTTTGAAACTCGAGAAAGGGAGGCAAAGAAGTTGGAATACATTTCC
This sequence comes from Tetracentron sinense, assembly GCA_015143295.1. NCBI lineage: Eukaryota > Viridiplantae > Streptophyta > Magnoliopsida > Trochodendrales > Trochodendraceae > Tetracentron > Tetracentron sinense. The sequence goes on along the minus strand of CM026565.1, from coordinate 28,254,120 downwards.
ACTCTCAAGTTAGAAGAAATAAGCTGGAAACAAAAAGCTAGAATCAGATGGCTTAAAGAGGGAGATAGTAACACAAAGTATTTTCATAGAATGGCGAATTACAAGAGAAAGAAAAATTTCATATCCAAATTGAAGGTGGAAGGCTCGTGGAAGGAGGAGCGGAGTGAGATTGAAGATAGTGTGATCTCTTTTTATAAGGAGATGTATCGGGAGAGGGAAGTATGGTGTCCTAGGGTGGATGGGCTGCATTTTGAAGGACTGTCCCAAGAGCAAAAAGGGGCGCTTGAGGCTCCGATTGGGGAAGAGGAGGTGTTGGGTGCTATTCGGGAGATGGCCAGTGACAAGGCTCCTGGGCCAGACGACTTTACTATTGAGTTCTATAGAAGTTGTTGGGAGATAGTGAGACGAGATTTTATGGAAGTGATGCACGAGTTATTTGATACAGGGCATTTTGACAGAGTGATTAATAGCACGTTTCTTGTCTTAATTCCTAAGAAGGAGGGGGTTGTGGACCTAAAAGACTATAGAACCATTAGCCTAGTGAGCAGTTCCTATAAGATTCTTTCCAAGGTGTTGGCGGCTCGTTTGAAGGTGGTAATGACCTCGCTAATCTCTTATCAGCAGATTGCTTTTGTAGGAGGCCGTCAAATTTTGGATGGGATACTTATTGCCAATGAGTGCATCGATTCCAGGGTGAGATCTAGGACCCCAGGCATCCTTTGCAAGGTTGATATAGAGAAGGCGTATGATCATGTCAATTGGGAGTTTGTCATTTATGTGCTTGGCAGATTGGGTTTTGGGATAAAATGGAGGCAATGGATGTGGAGTTGAATGTCTTCAGTGTCCTTTTCAATTTTACTGAATGGGAGTTTAGTGGGATATTTCCCCAGCTCAAGGGGTTTGAGACAGAGGGACCCGCTCTCTCCTTTTCTTTTTGTGATTGTTTCGGAGGCACTAAGTCGGATGTTGTCTAGAGCTGAGGGGTTGTTGTTGGAAGGTTTTCAGAATGGTGCTAGTGAGTTGAGAATTTCCCATCTCCAATTCGCGCATGACACGCTTATCTTTGGAAGAGCATCGTGAAGGGACATTCTATATCTTCGATGCATTCTTAGATGCTTTGAAGCGGTATCGGGGCTGAGCATCAATTTAGCCAAGTCAGAACTATTACAAGTAGGGGAGGTGCCTATCATTGATCACCTAGCCATTTGGCTAGGGTGCAAGGTGGGGTCGCTCCCCTCAATATATCTTGGCATGCCTTTGGGAGCAAGTTATAAAGAGAGATCAGTGTGGAATCCGGATCTAGACCGAATAGCAAAAAGACTATCAGGGTGAAAATCATCCTTCTTATCGAAAGGGGGAAAGTTAACTCTTATAAGAAGCAGATTACGAAGTCTTCCTTCATGTCCACCCTCACCATTCCTCGCAATGTGGCCACAAGTATAGAAAAATTACAGAGGTAATTTCTATGGAACGAGAAAGGGGATAAAGTCAAATATCACTTAGTTGCTTAGCCTCAACTGTGTAAACCTTTGGAAGAAGGAGGTTTGAGTCTAAAGCTGCTCACCCACGTGAATAAAGTTGTGTTAGGCAAATGAGTGTGGAGATTTGGAGAAGAAAGGAATAGATTGTGGAGAGCTGTAATAGTCGCCAAGTATGGAGAATCGTCGTGTTGGATTCCTAGGGAAGTTAGAGGCACGCATGGTTTAGGGTTTTGGAAGTGGATTATAGCCATGACCAACTTGGTAGGGCCGCACTTTAGCTTCCAGGTAGGGAGGGGATTGGAGGTCAGGTTTTGGAAGGACGTTTGGGCTGGATCTACTCAGCTTATGGATGATTTTGGAAATCTCTTTGGCCTAGCTCTCAACAAGGATGCCTTGGTGGAGGATTCGTATGAGAGGAGCATAGGGGTGGTGGTGTGGTGTCCAAGGATGAGGAGGGACCTAAATGATTGGGAGATCGGAGATATGACTTGGTTATTGGAGCGCATTACATCATCTGATCTTTGCCTTGAGAATAGGGATTACAGGAAGTGGGCTAAAAGCAATAATGGACGGTTTTTAGAATGACTTTTGATGCAATCTTTGCTTCCTATCTCGGGTGAAACTTTCCCCCATAAGGTGGTGTGGAATTCTAGCATTCCCTCAAAGGTTTGTTTTTTCTTATGGTCTGCAACTTTGGACAAAATTTTAACAAGTCACCATTTGCAACATAGAGGATCGAGTTTGGCTAACCGATGTTACATGTGTTTTAAGGAGGAAGAGACGGTGGCTCATCTTTTTGTGCAGTGCCCTGTAGTTCAAGAGGTGTGGAGTTTCTTTCTCTCCCGAATGGGGGTTGCATGGGTCTTCCCCTATTCCCTACACGATTCTTTATCTTGTTGGATTTGGTTTAAGGGAGAGGATGCATGGGAGCAGATTTGGCTTATGCTGCTTGGGGCTATTTCTTGGTGGGTTTGGAAAGAGAGGAATCGCAGAGTTTTTGAGAATGTTTCTTCTGCCGTTCCTAGGTTTTGTGAGCGCATCCTAGTGGGTATATTGGAGTGGGCAGAGATTCATTGTATAGGGGAGGAAATTCAGGGTATTTTAGGAAGTTAGGACATTGGTTGTGTATCCTCAGTGTTGAGTTTATATGCTTGTAAACTCTCGCCGAGTTATGTTCGAGTTTTTGTCTTTCTTTATTTATATAATAAAATAAAATACTTACCAATCAAAAAAAAAAAAAAACAATAATGCTATATTTAAATCCCTTTTGGCAGATCTTTTTAAGGAACATTTTTAGATCCGATATGTCCAAAAGTTTTTTTTAGTGGTAATATGTACAAAAGATCTTGAAAAGAACATATTATTTTAACCGCTGTAGATTTATTTTCATTTTTCCAGAAAGAACTTGTCAAAAATTCTAATGTCATCGAAAGTCCTGATTCCATGATTGGACATAGAGGTACTCCACATTTGTCACACATGGTCAACATTTCCGAACCAGCTCTTCAAATGGCTACAAACCATAAATCACACATTTTGGCCTATCATAACCATAGAATTAAGACCTTAGTTAAAAAATATGGGCACCAATAGAAACAACGTTGCCAAAATTCCTAGTCATCAATTCCAACCGTTCAAATATCATACTAATCCTTACACTACGCACAACCTAAAAATTCATGGTTAGGAATTAGGACATTTAGTAGTCTAATTGAGTGCATTCATTTTATCCAAAGAGTAGTGATAGCCATGTTCGCAGATCAAATTGGTAGAATTACTGGAACAATGCTAAGGTCGGGCTTTTTCATTGGTGCTAACTGATGGTCACGCGTGCCACTTATGGGTGATATCCTGACACCACGGATTTTGGATTACAATTTATAATCTCTTTACTTTATAACTCAATTATTAGAGATAAATACAGAATGTACAACTGTTATTTGAACTTCGCATTTTTGAGTCAAAGTGTCAAACTCGTTCTAAATTTCATGGACTAACCTTTTGGCGTTCCTACATTTCTAGCCTTTCTTTTCTATTTTAAATTTAATGTCTTTTTGGACAAAATCGTTGATAGTTTGAATACTTACCAATTCCTTGCCATCATGCGTTTTACTAACTACGAGCTACAATCATGGTTCAAAATTTCCATCATATTGATGCGTATCCGAAGCACTATTTTTCTTCCTACTTTAATCCTCCCCTCCAAACCTTGTGTTCTAGCCCTAAAAATGCCATGTCCATCTTCAACAAATCAATGAAATAACATAATTGATTTTCATGGAAATCGAATCAAAAGATTCTACTATTCATCTAGGTATGCTCCACACGTTTTATTTCAATTTTTTAAGGTTTTAAATCCCTTGTAATGGGTCAAAAAATGCTAATAGATCAGTAGATCTATGGATTTGTGGCTAAAATCATAAATCTATGACCTCCGTCAAGGATATTTGATCTTAGATTTTATATTATTGAACTTCTATTTTATGCATGTTTATGTTACTATTTTCTATATACTAAATTCTTTTATTATGACTACTTGTGCGTACACTTGGTGGGTTCAAAAAAGGACGGTCGTTTTCTGGGAGAACCAAAAGGAAGTTTATGTTATGTTGTTGTAATCTTAAATCTTGTTTTGTTTGCCTGACATTGCTTGTTTTATTAGTTAATTATGCTTGTATATATCTAAATTTATGTAATATATATTTATACACATACGCGCAGCATATCTACACTTCTATGAAGTAATGCATTATGGTATCTCATATAGAGAGTTAAAATGATAAGTATTAGACAATATCTATCATATATTTATATTATATCAATTGCATTATAATAAGTTTAGATTTCATTTTGCAAGAGTTTCAACGTGTTTCTAGTATTTCTTGAATTTTTACAGTGTTTCTGTGCGTATCGATATGTATCCATGATACGTTTCCCAATTTTGACTTGCCGATATGCACACCAATACCAATATTTTGAACCATGGCGACATTGCAACAATGGGGTGACCTTTCATGGGGCAGCAGGTTTTTTTGTGCAAAATTGGGTTGCCAGGTCAATACAAAGTGTGTCCATGCTTATGGGACTTACCACATTAAACACTAAAAACCTTCTATCCCATGAAGAGCACTGCAGCATTGTAAATTTCACACAATACATGCATATAAATATGCATGTATGAATTTAAATGCATCTTATAATGAACTGAAATGCCTCAAAATAGTGTTGGTTAGAAGAAGTTTTACACGAGTGCCAGTGTGGTCAAGTTTGTTGGGAGTCGAGGACGGCATTCTTTCAAATCTTAAATTTCGGGATGTGCTCTGGAAAGTATTGAGTACAGTGGGATCAGATACGTTTAAGGATCCTGAAAATTTATGTTTCTGGACATGCTTAATGTCATGCATTGTAGTCCAAATGTCACCTAGGCCAACACCATCTCGCCCAGCTAGGACCCCTATCGCATAGATAATGATTTAAGCAGACACTTACTGTATCTTATATAATCTAAATAAAAAAAAAGAGTAAATATTTTGTTGCCTGTACATTGCCTTGTCTGGGGAACTCCCTATTGCCTAGGCGTCACTTGGATGCTGATGTCATGAACTTCAAATTTGTTCCATAAAGATAATAATACAAGTATAAAACAGTTTATCTATTAAAGAGTTGATCAACAACCTAAACAGAAATGAATTGACGAGATTACAAGATATTAGAAGGGAATGTATGTATACTTTAAAGTTTAGAGTCCAAAACTTAAATTTCCAGCTTGAACTGCATATATTTCTTAAAATGATCTAAGAGGTAAAAAATCATATTTGACTGTTGTTGTTCATGCGAGGTCTCTGGTTCAAGTCCAGGATGGCCCAGCTGTGCAAGGGAAAAGAATAGAAGAAGCATCTGACACCTTCATTGATGCTTCACTTGGCTTTGGCTCGGGGGAGCAAGGAGAGGAAGGATTCGATGAGAAGATTTATACTATTATAAAGAAAAAAAAAATCCTAAAAAAAGGGTCTTGGAATTCGAGCCAGAACCCAAGTTTCGCTGAGGTTGTAGAGGAAAGGATCCAGTTTGGATAACCTGATTACTGATCCTGAAGGCTAGGAGTATCGGATCCATCTTTAATGGGTTTGCACAAAATCAATATGTATTTGAAGGATCTAGGATGTACTAAGGATTAGGATCAGCGGCATATCATACTGGTTCTGGTCATATCATACTGGTTCTGGTCCCTGGGTGAGGCGGGGTTTTGAAAGATATGGGTAACATAGTTTGATGCTATCAAAGAATATTAGTTATTAACTGTGGAACCTAGTCAGTTTTTCCTAAAACATTAATTTTTTGGAGGCTCTCTCTCTCTCTCTCTCTCTCTCTCTCTCTGTGTGTGTGGGCGTGCACACATATTTATGTTAAAATTTGTGATGGTTTTATCTCCTGTTGATTGCAGTCCACCAAGGAGGGAGAGCCCTTTTGGCAGAGTCCGTGGGGGCCTGGAAGACCAGGATGGCATATTGAGTGCAGTGCGATGAGTGCTGCTTATCTGGGTTACTCTTTTGACATACACGGTGGAGGGATGGACCTTGTGTTCCCCCACCATGAAAATGAAATTGCTCAGAGTTGCGCAGCCTGTAATCAAAGCAATATAAGCTACTGGATACACAATGGATTTGTCACCATTGACTCTGAAAAAATGTCCAAGTCTCTCGGAAACTTCTTCACAATCCGCCAGGTAAAGGAACCTTATTCATTTTACACATTCCCCTTTTCCTTCTCCTATGGTATCTGGTTTCATAAGTCTTCTTTGAGCAGCTTAGTCTGTAGTCCAGTCTCAGCTTGTATATGAGACTTTTTCTCTAATTTTATGGTCTACTGCTCAGGTTATAGACCTTTACCATCCACTGGCTTTGAGGCTTTTCTTGATTGGGACCCACTATCGATCTCCAATTAACTACTCAGATGCACAGCTTGAGAGTGCATCTGACCGTGTTTTCTATATTTATCAGGTACCACAACTGTCATCAGTCCCTCAGTACACCCCTTAGTAGAAATAATTGCTGCTAAATTCATATTGTCATGAAATTGCTGTGATAAATTCAGTTTTTGTAAAGTCATTTTACACATCATTTTCTACTCTAAAAATGTTATTTGGTAAAGAGGCCATTTTTAGCAAACCACTATTATTTAGGTACAAGTGCTAGAAAACAGTAAAGATAATTAACAATCTTTATCCGAAGTTATTTTACAATTAAATTATATATTACCCTTTAAATAAACATGAATAGGATAATTTTCACGGGCAAGAATGATCAATATTGAGTTTCTCTAATAGTATCACAATATAGACATCGCTCCGATTGTTGAGCAATTTAATGAGATTCCAGTGGTTGTAGACATTGCGTGATTGTGAAGAACTTCTGAGCCAACATGATGCGACTAGCCAGGACCCCATCCCACCTGACACTCTGAATTGCATCAATAAATTCCATGACGATTTCAAGAATTCTATGTCTGATGATCTTCACACTCCTGTTGTTTTGGCTGCACTGTCTGATCCACTGAAAACAATCAATGATCTGCTGCATACTCGTAAGGTAACACTCTCTCTCTCTCTCTCTCTCTCTCTCTCTCAATTATATCTCCTAGAACTGGATGATTCATACAGGGGAAGAAGCAGGGATTACGAATAGAATCACTTTCAGCTCTGGAAAAGGAAATCAGGAGTGTTCTGATTGTTCTGGGACTGATGCCTACAAATTATTCTGAGGTACACAAAATTGATGTTTTGTCAGGAGATGGTTAGCTGTAAAGACATCTTTTCTCAACTAATGGTTCCATTCGAATGCTGCAGGTTTTGCAGCAGTTGAGGGAAAAAGCATTGAAGCGGGCAAGGTTGACAGAAGATCAAGTTCTGCAGAAAATTGAGGAAAGGACCACGGCAAGAAAGAACAAAGAGTATGAGAAATCAGATGCAATTAGAAAAGAATTGACTGCTATGGGGATTGCCCTCATGGACAGCCCCGATGGGACAATTTGGAGACCAACTGTGCCACTTGCACTGCAAGAGCAACAGCTTGCCGCAACTTGAATGACTTCCAGGTTCAACACTGCCGTAGCCTACTGATATGAAGCTGTATATCCGATATGGGTCACTGATTTGCCTCACCAAAACAAAACTAATGAATGGGTTTTGGAGTTCGAGATGTTGGATGAATGCATTGCATGGGTAACTTGTTTATGTTTATTTATTTCCTACAGTCCAGGTTGTAGGAAATATGGAGATAAGAAATTTTGAAAGCATGGTGTAAGCCTTTTGGCAGCGAGGTAATTATGGTACATTCATTTAAAATATAAAAAATTTATGTAATTGTTACTAGAGCACAAAATAAATTATCATGTATTCATACAGGCTGGTTAATCTTGGTGTTAATTTGATACTATTAGGGGTAAGTTTCATTTCTGAAGCAAACTATAAATCTAAAGACTACACCAATCTGTTTTATCATTATGTTCTCAAAACAAATGACTTGTTTCATGAAGATAGAACCAAATTACAACCAACGTGCCTCTTGATTGCAGACTTGCAGAAGATATAAGCTGTTTGATATGAATCTTCAATCAAATGCTAAGTCAAGGTTTAATGTTACCATGGTGTGTTTTATTTTCTAAGATCACTTTATAAAGGCCATTTTGATGGGGTTATATGTACGCCGTTATTTACACTACTACATGACACTTACTGCTAGTCGCAATTAAATCATGGGCTAAAGTCCACTATACTCGGGCAACAAAAACTCGAGATTACTATGATACAGTTTTATTTATTTATTTTTGCCGGCATATGTCCGAATAATTAAACTGCATATAATATAGAGAGAAACATGAAACCAAAATGTCTCACTTTGCCTCTGAAGAACTCTGGAAATAGACCTCATGGATAATTGCAATTAATCAGCATAATCATCTTTTGGTGTGTTTTGGGAGGTCTTAGAAAATTTGGAGAAGAATAAATTTGTTTTAAATATTGTTGATGATATATCCCATTTATAATAATTTGTTACATTGAATATGAAATCATTTCCATACTGATTATATGATTTTGCTATTCAGACCTGTTGATTTTTGAGCCTCATATATTCTCCAGCACATGATTTCTATACATCAGAAAAAATATAGACAAGAAGACAGTTAAGAACACATAAAAACTCAAATTCAAAAGCTGTTCTGACATGCTTAGTACAGACGGGAAAAGAAAAGTCTCCTAAGGTCTTCTAGCTGGCAATAATACCAATATATCCTATGATAGAAAAAACCCTTTTTTATATAAACCACAAGATTAGAGCGATAAGAAATCAAATTTTCGCTGATTCGATTGCCCTCATCCCCCGCTGGAAGTATTCGAAGGTGATATCAGTATACTTTTTAACCTTCTTAAATAACCTCGGTCTTTCCTCTCCCACCAGCCCATCCGCTGGTCCTATCTCCTTTTCTGGTTCCGGGGCATGGAACACAGCCAGAGAGATCCTCTCCCTTTCTGAATTTGTCACTACCCTATGCACAGGGCTCTTGAATATTCCATTACTCATTATCTGCAAGTATCATACAAACCCAGTTAGAATACTGAATTGTGGTATGCAAATTACATGTCACTGCAAGTATTAGAAGTTTAGAACCAATCAACAAAACTTGTATCTATTTTCTTGGGGAAAATCTAGTATACCCATCTTTTAGGGATGCAATTCGGCCATGTATGGGCATCTGCTTAGAGAGTTTTAACTAAAATGCCATTTTTTGGATCTAAAAAAAGAACAAGCCAATGGTTACAAACATTTGATTCGATCAAACTTTGGCGTAACTCACCCAGAAGTCATCTGATCATGCAATTTAGATTATATAACTATAAATGTACCTCCATTTGGTCGCCCATGTTGACGAAAAGAGCGTGGGGAATTGTGGGAACTGTAACCCATTGATCATCTATGAGTAATTGAAGACCTTCTACTTCTTTGTCTTGCAAGATAATGGTGACTACTGAAGAATCTGCATGAGGTTTCATGCCAAGAACAAGATCAGGCCTCGGGCATGGCGGGTAGTAGTTAAACCTCGCAAGCATCAACACTCGTTCTCCCAACTGGCTCGAGAAGCTATTCTCTTCCAAATTCAATGACCTTGCCATGACCTTAAAAAGGAGTTCTGCTATTGATTTTATAATCGGGCTATATTCATGTAGGATCTCTCTGCAAGATTATAAATAATGCATTTATGTTATGATTTTATATGGAACTAAAATTACAGACCTTGAGTACCAACTACTGTTGTTGATGGTGATATTGAAAGCTATTAGATTTATATAAATTCTGAAACCATTTATCCATTGATATACAAAAATAACATAATTAAAATTACCTAAAACCTTTTGGGCTTTCCGGCCAGATTTTGAGCTTTCTTTGATCTTCTGGGTATATGAAGAGGAACAGGCGATCAGACCAGTCGAGAATTTGCTCTTCTGTAAGAACATGGTCATTGCCATACCCTTCCAACTCATCAACTGTTGTGGAGTACTTCTTCTTCTCTTCCAGTGGAAGTTTGAAGAACCCTTTTGAGATTTCATGTACTTCATCTAGAAATGAACTTGAAATCCCATGGCCTACTGCCTGAAACTCCAAAAACAAACTCTAAGTATGATGTAAGATCTAAGATCTTGGAGGATCTAAAATGGTTGAAACAAGAATAATTCATATATTAGTTAGTAGTAAATAGTTTTGTAAGGTGGTGGTGTGAAATCAGACCTGGAAGCAACCCCATGTGGAAAGAGCTGATCGAAGTTTCTCTAGTTCTTCTTTCGTGGATGGTGATGATGATGAGGAGAGTAGACCGAGATCGATGATGGGAATGGAAGATAATAGAGGAGAAGCCTTGATGGGTTCGTCTTTGCCGTCTTTGAAAAAGTATCGAGGCGGCGGTTCATCGCCGTTGATGGCCAATTCTTGGACAAGCTTTGACAGCGATACAACCTTTGTAGGAAGAGGACTTCCGGCCATGGCTTCGTCTGCTAGTTCAAGTGGGATGATAACCCAGAATATGTTTAACATATACAAAAGTGGAAGATCCATGCTAGCCTTACTCGCAGCCAAAAGACTTGAAATTCTCTACAGTTACAACACAAATGCCTTCTTTTAACTCTGGTTAACAACTTTAACCTTTAGAGTTATTATTATTATTTTTATATTCTTTCTAAAAATCAAGGTTAGATAGTTGAAACTAAGGGTTAGTAAATTTTAATCACAGTTAAGAGGTATTAAAAGGTATATATGAGAATTTCACGTCCAGCCAAAAATTAACCCCAGCCGCATTTTCTCCAAAATTTTTCAGAGGCAATAATGGGGCTAACACGTAGAGATCTTTCACACACACACACACAAATATATATATATATATATATGAGGAGTGCTATCCCCAATCTCATTTACTCCAAAAGTTTCCATAGACGCAAGGTAAGGCATGGAGAAGTTTGATATTTTAACCCATTAAAATAATAAACAACTGAAAATTTGTGACATGTGTAGCCACCAAGTTGTGTCTGTGGAAGACTTGCGACTGGGGTTAGCAAAATCATATATATATATATATTGGTCGGAAGATCTTTCATATTTTAAAGTTAAAAAAAAGTAAAAATAGTATATCTTTGACATTTTTGTAGCCACCCAGTTGCATCTTTGGAAGATTTTGCAACTGGGGCTAGCAAAATCCTTGTTTTAACAGGTGTTGTTTTTGGCCGAGAGCAGAGGATGCCATAGAATAGAGCTAACACGCCTTAAAAAGAGAATGGTAGTCCAGTTACTCTCTTATCTCCAGTTGGTGCCCGTGAGGAGATCGCTAGCTATCACTCTGAAGGCACCACATGTCCAGTGGTTTGTGTGCATAATACTTAGTATTGTGCACACAAACCCTTTGGTGCCATTGGAGCCTTGGGGTGTCTCCAACCCTTTGGGGTAGGACTAATCCCTGAGGGTGCGACGTGAGCCCACAACTCACCACACCAGATAAGTCCGGGTAAGCCTGTGCCGGGCTGGCCCCAAATGGGGAGTGAGAAATGGAACCAGGACCTCCCACTTAGGGAAAGACCCAGGAATCACTGGTCCACCCCTTTGGGGTTTATCCCAAGTCTTTTTTTCCTATATAAAACGTCGCTATAAGTAGCTGTCACCTTGCTTTGCCTTTTATTCTAATCTAACAAATTCCCTAGATGAAATTATGCCACCTACCTTGCCTTCTAGCTTTGTGAGTGACACGAGAGAAATTATGACCACCCCACATTTTAAAAGATCTCAGACTTGATTATCCTGTGCTTTCATATCAATAAAGTTCCTTATATGGTGTTCAAAGGAGTATTATGTTCGGAGGTCCTGAATTCGAATCTCTTCCCTATGTGGGCCACCCGGAGCCCGTCTTACCTGATGCGTGTGGCTTGGGGGGTGTTGCACGAGCCCAAGGGAATAGTGTACTCTAAGAGGCCTGGATACCCTTGTTTCCACAAAAAAAAAAAAAAAAAAAAAAAAGCATTATGTTTGATGTTCCTTGCTCATCTTGCCTAATATTCAGATCCTAACTCTGAAGTGTTATATCATAAAATAATAGAGAAATAAGGGAAGTAGGGTTTATAGTGTAGAACTTTGCCATTTTTTTCGTTTGGGTATGACTTTACCATTTGATTTGAGATAGTCATTTCCTTACAATGGTTCCACATAGGGGTGTCAACGAGCCGAGCTAGGCATTGCTCAGGCTCGGCTCAAGCTTAGCTCGAGCTCAAAAAGGTCAGCTCAGGCTCGGCTTGTCCACAAATCATTGAGCTCGAGCCAGCTCGTTAAGCTCTAATTTTTTATAAAAAAAAATTGTATAGTGGGGATGATATTCTAACAATTAAGGGATTAAATGATAGGGTACAAAGAAAATGGGAAGATAAAATAGTGCTTTCACTAACTTGATGAACATTTCATGTTCTTAATTTAAAAAACTTATTTCATTTTCTTATACTTTTTAATCTAAAACTCAATATTGGCAGGGGTATAACTGTACATGGGTATTCATTGAATTAGTCAAGCCTAGCCGAGCCGAGCTGAGCTACCTCTTACTCAAGCTCGACTCGTTATCTAAACGAGCTCACTCACTTGGCTCGGCTCGGCTCGGCTCGGCTCGATGATCTTTTTAATCCTTCTCAAGCTCGGCCCGTTTCGAGCCGAGTCGAGCTAGCTCACGAGCTGACTCGGCTCATTGACAGCCCTAGTTCCACACCACTTAGATTCCATCAAAAGAATATAATGTAAAAATAAAAAAAAAATGCTCCAAAATTGAAGATGCAAAATTGCTATATGAAACTATAGGATTAATGGATAGGAGATATCAAAAGTCTAACGTGGTTGAGGTGTGATGAAAATCTTGGGATTTTTCCCTGATTACCCTTATAATTTGCCTTTGTTCTCAAAGTACTCATCTCTGAAAAACCCTTCTCATAATGCCCTTATGACTATTTTCCATAATTCCTTATTTATGAAAAGTCTGAAACACCCCTCCACTACTACCAATACTTAAAAAAATGATTTTGATAGGAGAAGAAGAGGAAAAGTGGGATTTACGTGTGTGCATATGAGATTGGAGAAACTTCCCACTCTCCTCATCTTTACATCTCACAAAACTCCTTAATCTTTTATCTTTTAATGGATGTTTTATTACAAATTTTCTTGAAAAAGATGGAAAATCCGCAAAAAATCTGTGTTTTAACAAAGTTTTTGCGCGCATGGTTGATACACGTGGTTGATAAACTCTGTATCAATAATATTGATACTCATATTGACTTGTACTGATAATATCGATACTCATATTGACCTGTATCGATATATATCGATACAGATCGTCTTCAACCTTGAATCATAACAAGTATCGATAAGAAGTATCGACTCGACTTGTTGAGTATTGACCGCACACTATAAATCATAAAAAAAATACAAAGAAAACACATGTTAAACCATCTAACATAGAATTTAAGGTTTAAAATCACAAATGCCATGATTATACTCATTTTTCTTTAGATTAAACTAATTTATTTTTAAAAAAATACAAGAAACTCAAAAATGAGTGTTTTTCTTTTGTTAGCGGCATTCTCTCACAGTCATGGTTAGTAGTTTAGCAGAACGAAGTTCTCTTGTAGAAATCTTAGTCGAAAACGATAGGTAATGAAATGTTTGGGGACTCTTCTTGATCAACAAAGAGACTCCATTATTGATAAGGAACGAATGGAGTTTTCCATGGTTGATGAGAATGGAGGGGACGCAAATGTCTTTCCTTCAAATGGTTTGGATAAAATGGAAAAAGTTTACATGTGCGAACTCTTTCACATGTATATGGGGGCATTCAGACAATGATTTTTAATAGGTATGTATTTTGAAAACAAAGCCAAATTATAGAGGCAATCAAGGATAAACCCCAAAATCAATGTCCTAACAATCGATTTTGTACCTAGAGATGGACTATGATGTAGTTAGTGGTGAGTGACCTTCAACAAGTATCTCATTAATGACCTAACAACAAGCCCACTAAATATATAACAACTAACAGTTAGCCCAATGATGTCTAATGGCTAGCCCATTAAATAGACTTTGCGCATGTGTAGTCTGACGTATAGACTACAATGGTTGAGAAGAAAAAAGGAGGCATTAAAACTTAAAAGAGCCTCTTGGCCCAACCCTAGACATTGTAAGATTCTTTCTATACTTGTTCTACTCCCATTTAGAGTCAAGAGATGGGCTTAGGCTCGAAGCTACCCCCTCCCCAGTGATACAACATGCCCAAGGAGAAAATTTTTAACTAAACCTAAAGTATATTTGCTCTTATCATTGTCTTATAAAATTTTCATTTAGTACTTTATCAAGAAATGGAATACAGGGCACTAAGGTCCCAGGAAACTACATATTAGACTAAGGAATATGATAAAACCTCCAAATATATTATGATGAACTTGAACAATTTGTAAAAGAGAATAATCATTAACTTTTTCTATTTCACGCACATTACTTTCAGAGTCACAGAAAGATCAATCCAACTACTAAGAGTAATATAAATATTTTGCATGGTGTTGGCATACAGACAAGTAAGATTTACGCTACGATGTCCAAGCAATGTAATGATTATCATAATGTTTGTTGTTTGGAAAAAGACGTCAGATATCAATTTAATAGGGAGAGACATTTGGCTATAGAAGCAAGGGATGCACAAGCTATGCTTGAACATTTTACATATGCAATAAGATAATTTTAATGTGGGACATAAATTTTAAATAAAGGCACGATGAACGAATGCCGAAAAAAGAGATCATTGTTTTTCAAATTCTACAGATTGACAGTCAATTGTGGACAGTGAAATCTCACCATAGGGTAGGTGCATGGTGCACTTGCCTGCACCTGATCACCGTTCATGAAATGGGTGGTTGGCCTTCGCGCGTGCCAAAGGCATGTGCACCAGCTGGCAAGTGGTTGACTTACCATTAGCCCACCAATATTTAATGCTGAAGTTGGGCAATACCCACAGACACTCCTCTGTCAGTCCCTATGAGACTGGCACGTGTTTAGGGTGTGCCCTTGCGGACAGACCTGGTTATACCATTGTGGATTGACTCTTAGAGTCAGTTTGCGGGCAGACTATAAGAATCAAGTCTATGGGCTAGCTTTGCCCTCATTAGATCTGGTCCGCGGCTAAGTGAGTGAGCTCTGTTAGTGTCTGAAATTCTGTTTGTCGAAAGACCTATACCTCTGTTAATGTCTGAAAAGAAAAGGAAGAGGAATAAGGGTAAAGGGAAGTTTAAAGACTACAGGGGCAAGACAAAAGTTGCCAAAGGTTCTTCAGGAGATGCTGGCAAGGATAACAAAGGCAAGGGAAAATGTTTCCACTGTGGCAAGATAGACCACTGGAAGATGAACTGTAGGACTTATCTTGCAACTCTTAAGAAGGGTGGCACCGGTACTCAAGGATGCTTTGAAGTACTAATTACTGTTGAGTCAAATTTTCTAGATAGTCCCCCTAATTTATGGTGCGTGGATTCTGGATCCACTGTTCATATTTGCAATTGTTTGTAGGGATTCAAGGAAACCAGAAAGCCGACAAAACAGGTGCAGAAGCTTAGAGTTAGCTCGAGTGCAAATGTTGCAGTCAAGTCAATAGGCGTTTTTATTCTTTATTTAGCTCAAGGAAAAACTTTAATTTTAGAATATTTTTATGTGCCTAGAGCACACAGGAATTTGATATCAGTTTCAAGACTTTTACATTGTGGTTATTCTGTCCTTTTTAATTCAATTATTGAGATTAAGAAAGATGGAATTGTCTTAATTACTGGTAATCTTATTAACGGTCTCTATTTGATATTTCTTTTGGTAAATAATGTAAGTCTGCTAAGTGACAATGTCTCATCATCTAGAATGTCTGGGATGAAGAAACATTGCACAGAGTCAACTTATCTTTGGTATAAGAGACTTGATCATATTAATCTTGATAAGATCAAGAGGTTGGTAAAAGATGGTTCCCTCGAATTTCTCAAGGTAGAACCACTCCCTACTTGCGAGTCATGTCTCAAAGGGAAGATGACCAAGAAGCCTTATCCAAAAAGGTTGGAAGAGCTGAAGAGAAGTTGAGACTCATACATAGTGATGTATGTGGTCCATTTAATATTGTTGCATGAGGTCAATACCGATATTTTGTCACATTTACCGATGACTATTCTAGATATGAATATGTCTATTTGATGCAACACAAATCTGATACTTGTGAAAAATTCAAAGAATTCATATTAAAAGTTAAGAATCAAACAGACAAATCCATTATGACACTTCGATCAGATCGAGGTGGTGAATACCTCACCAACGATTTTATGGATTACTTAAAGGATGATGGGATTATCTCACAATGGTCAAGCCCTGCCTCATCTCAACAGAATGATGTTTCTGAAAGAAGAAACTGGATCTTATTAGATATGGTTCGATCTATGATGAGCCATGCCAATGTATCTTCCTATCTTTGGGGGTATGCTTTACAAATGACCATTTATATTCTGAACCGGGTTCCTTCTAAAACAATACTGGTTACACCCTATGAATTGTAGACTGGACGAAAACCTAGTTTACAACATCTAAGGGTATGAGGTTGTCCTGCGCATGTTCACAATCTCGAACCTACTAAGTTGGAATCTAGAACAGAAAAATGAAATTTTGTAGGGTATCCAAAGGAAACTAAGAATTTCTATTTCTACTCTAAGGCATACCAAACAATTGTTGTCAGGAATCATGCCACCTTCTTAGAGGAAGATATGGATCTTCTTAAAAATGTTGAATTTTAAGCGATGAAAGACAACACAGCTAGTATCCCACCTGAACCTAATTCTTCCACTACAGACTCTTCTAATTCTAATTCACTGAGAAGGTCTGAAAGAGTTTCTAGACCACCAGATAGACTTCAATATTACAATAGTGAGGTTTATCTAGTCACCCATGACGATGAGGATAAAGATCCTAACACTTATCAGGAAGCTACATTAGATGTAGATGCATCTCAATGGAATAAAGCGATGAATGCTGAAATAGATTCCATGTATGACAACGGCGTCTGGACTTTAGTAAATCCACCAAATGGTATAAGGCCCATTAGATGCAAATGGATTTACAAAAGGAAGAAGGGTGTCGATGGTAATGTGGAGACCTATAAAGCAAGACTTGTTGTAAAAGGTTACACTCAAATTCAAGGAGTTGATTATGAGGATACCTTTTCATCAGTAGCTATGCTCAAATCCATTCGGATATTGCTAGCTATAGCTGCACACCATGACTATGAGGGACAAATGGATGTCAAAACTGTTTTCCTAAACGGAATGTTAGAAGAAGACATCTATATGAAACAACCTGAGGACTTCATTGCTCCTAACAAGGAGAACATGGTATGCAAGCTAAACAGGTCAATGTATGATTTGAAACAAGAGAAGTTGGAACCAAAGATTTGATCTTTTAATCAAAGAATTTGGATTCCAAAAGAATTTAGAGGAATCTTGTATTTATAAGAAGGATAGTGGGAGAGCGGTAGTATACCTTATTCTCTATGTAGATGACATCCTACTCATTAGGAATGATATAGGGATGTTGTCATCAGTCAAGATTTGACTTTCTCAACATTTCTCAATGAAATATTTGGGAGAGACATCCTATATTCTCAGAATTAAGATCCTAAGAGATTGAAAATGCCGGATGTTGAGATTGAGCCAAACTTCCTACATTGACAAGATCTTGTTAATGTACAGTATGAGTGATTGTAAGACAACTCTCATTCCCTTTAGACATGATGTTACTTTGGCTAAAAATATGGCTCCTATGTCAGCTGATGAGATCGAGCAGATGAAGAGGTGCCCATATGCTTCGGCAGTTGGGAGCCTCATGTATGCCATGTTGTGTACTAGACTGGATATCTGTTATGCAGTGAGAGTTGTTAGTCAGTTCCAAAGCAATTAAGGAGTCAATCATTGGATTGCTGTGAAGCAGATCATGAAGTACCTAAAAAGGACTAGGGATTATGTGCTTACTTTTCAATCTGAAGATCTCGTTAGAGTGGGTTATACTGATTCCGATTTCCAATTTGATCCGGATAATAGAGCTTCCACATTTGGATATGTGTTCACACTAGGCGGTGCTACTGTGAGTTGGTGCAGCATAAAGCAGAAAAGTATTGCAGACTCCACCACAGAAGCAAAATATATTGCAGCTTCTGAAACTGCAAAAGAAGAAGTTTGGTTCAGAAGATTTCTGTAAGAGCTAGAAAATGTTCCTTCAGCACTTAAACCTATCACTCTCTTTTGTGATAGTAATGGTGCAGTAGCGCATAGCAAAGAACCTAGGAGCCACAAGAAGATGAAACAAGTAGAGAGGAAGTATCATCTCATTCGTGAGATTATTAAAAGGTAAGATATCATTATTACAAAGTTTAGGTTTCAACTTAATGTTGCTGACCCAATGACAAAAGCTTTATCAAATAAAGTATTTGTAACACATTTAGATAGTATGTAATTAAAATCTATGTCACAGTGACTTTAAGGGCAAGTGAGAGATTGTTAGACATTATGCCCTAAAAATTTATTTAGATTGTAAGATTTTTGTTGATTAGATTAATACAGACATCTTTATCTATTGTGAATTCATTATGGGTAATTTACCAAAATCATGAGATGATCTATACGATATGAGATATCGAACAAGGCCCCTAGGATATATTGTAAGAAAACTATGTGATTGGTTATGAACTGACATAGGTAGATATAGTTTTCCAGTTCCTTATACCTTATAGAGTCATACCTATGGGTGAAGCTGGGCACTTCACTTATATGGCTACCACAATGCTTAGATGTTCTCAATAGTTGAGATATAGTTTTATCTCAAACTATTGTAGTGAAGACTACACATCGGCATATGGGTGCTTAAATGTATATTGACTGATTGCATATAATGAGATACCTCTTGCATAAACATACTATCAAATAGTTGATCTCTCATTCACATTGAATAGTTTTAATGATCCTTAGATCTGATGAGTTCATTTATAACTGAGTAGTGATCTGGCTGTTTTGATTGCACCTAAGTACTCTCTACCTGAGGGACTACGATAAGGTGATAGTTGGACAATCAGAACAGCAGCTGTTCGAGTCGTGATGAATTTCAAACAAGAAATCCATGCTCATTAAATTGAGAGATTATCCAAGTTCCGGGGTAAGACAGTCCATTAAGCTTAAAGCCTGCGCAAATGATTTTGAAATCAAATATATTTGAAATATATTTTTTAATAAAATATATTATAATTAATAAAAGAATTTTTCAAAATATTTTAACATGAGAAATAGTTTCTCATGGCTTAATCAAATGTCTTGGAAACTTAGATGATGCACAATAGGCTATAAGTTAGATAGTATATTAATCTTGAATGCCTATTAGGGATAATGTTATTGGAAGGATCATTCGAATACATTAGTTCATGTGGCGGGATCCTTTTTGTATGAAAATGGGTCAAACCCATATTCTCTTATATTTGGTTGGTCAAATAATTATTATTTTATCTTTTTCATTAGATTAACATTTAATCTAAAATATAGATTAACATTTAATTTATTATTATAAATTAACATTTAATTTATTTTTATGACCTTGTATTTCTTTATGAGCACCTCCACAAATCGCTCTGGGACATTCTAACCCTGACTTACCCGGTGTTATCCCATTGACACTTAATAGGAAGGACACCAGAATTGCAAGTGACGCGAGATATCCATGTTGCAATTGAATCTAAGTGAAAGAATAGACTCATATTTTGTATGTCTTGTATGTTGCTAAGATAAGATGTATATGCAGTGACACGGATAATAAAACTCAAAATAGAATAATATCAATAATCCGATGATATGACCAACTCAACATAAATAATCCAAAGCAACATCTTTAATTATCATATTACATCCCTTTTAGCTGAAATAAAATAAAAAATAGCTAAATAGATCAATAATATGAATAATGATCCAAATCCAATTCAGCCTCCTGATAGTCACCTTCCTATTCTTCTGGATATTCCGGCTCAATCTAGGGTCTTGGAGCACAAATATCAAACCCTCTTGTACCTACAGACAATAACATATCGGCTGAGCATTCACAACGCTCAGTGTATATAAAGTATAATTAATAATATAACATATCATGCAGTTCCATACATATTATACTTTACATAATCAAAGTGTAGAAAATATGTGAGCAATATCCATATCATCATTCCGTGCAGACTTGTGATACATGTGCATATGCATGTGAAATCATAACACTAACATGTCAGTCCATACCAGATTCCCATGTCCATACCAGGGTTCCAAGATCCATGTCAGTCTAAGTTTCATACCAGATTTCAATACCAAGGTCCATACCAGGTATCCAATAACAAGGTCCATACCAGATTTCCAATAATAAGGTACATACCAGAATTCAAGTTAGTTTCATGTCTATGCATGACCATATGAAACTTGTGTACTTAACAACTTACCATACTATGAACAGTGTGCTTGAGTGTCATGATTAACTTTCGATTAGGTTATCCCTTAGATTGATATCTCATATTTGAAACTTCACTAAAGCCACCCATATAACGATAGTTGTAGAATTCTAGGTTATTAATATCCTTCTTTATGTATTTACTCTTCCGAAATCTAACCATCGTACATGCATAATTAATTATAATTTAGCATATGAACATCATACCATGCTGTGACCAGTGTGCTTGAGTATTAAGATTAACTTTCGATTAGGTTATCCCTTAGATTTTGATATCTCACCTTTGAAACTTCACTAAAGCCACTCATATAACGATAGTTATAGAATTCTAGGTTATTAATATCATTCTCTACGTATTTACTCTTCCGAAATCTAACCATAGTACATGCATAATTAATCATAATTTAGCATATGAACATCATACTGGTAATACTTACCATTCATATATGTGGTTATCGTATTCAAATCATATAATCAGGGTTATCAACATCAAAGTATAACAATCCCATAATTGCAATCTCATAACCCTAATTCTATGATAATAAATCCATCACCACAATTTCATCATTATCATCCCATCATCATATAGTAATTTCCATAATCATTACCAATTCCAAATTGTAAAACAACAAGCATATGCCATTTCCATCATGCAAGAACAACCTATTACCCTTATATTCATTAAATTTCAATACAAGCATATGCAGATCTTACTTAGAATTTAACCTTATCATAATATCATCAACAGTACATTATATAGTACCTTTCAAATCACTTCCCTATGATTTATCTCTTGAGAAAGTTCTTGAATATAATCTCCAAGCTTTTCATTCTTCTCCTTACAAAATCCTTTGTGAAACCCTAGGTAAACTCTCTCTGGGATTTCTAAAACTCTTAGGATGTTTGTAACCAAAACCCACGAACTAGAGGTCTTTAAATAAGCCTAGGTTTAATTAGAAATCACTAATTCTCAGATTCCTGAAAATAGTAAGTTTGTGGGCAAAAACTGAAGTGGACGGTCAACCAACTTGGTCGAGTGGTCGACCGGTGGAATGATCACTCTCTACCTGAAAATCTCATACATTTTTCCAACATGAGATTTTTTGAGGGGTCGACCGGGCTTGAGGGGGGAAGACTGGTGTCCCCTGTTTTTCCTTGTTTTGGTCTTTTTCTTCATCCAACACATAGCCCTTTGGTCACCAAACATAGTTAAACATAATATAACATAGTAAAGCATACACAAAGTATTTTAGGCATAAATTTTCATATTTTTCATTAACTTTGCACAAATTTCAATACAACCAGTTTTGGGTCTCTACAGGTAGGAACCTGATGTCGCTCAAAGATATGCAGTACAGTAAAGGTTTGTCGGTCCATATGGAGAAGTAGAAGTATGAATTTGGTAGAGAAAGTTATAATTAATTTGGAGGGAATATCAATGAGAGAAAGCGCCAAGGCATCAGGCTTTCTCCT
Source organism: Tetracentron sinense (assembly GCA_015143295.1). Lineage (NCBI taxonomy): Eukaryota > Viridiplantae > Streptophyta > Magnoliopsida > Trochodendrales > Trochodendraceae > Tetracentron > Tetracentron sinense. The sequence continues at coordinate 28,232,066 of CM026565.1, read as the reverse complement.
CTTAACGGTGTAATATCAATTCGATTAATCCAAAGTATAACTCAATTAGGGATTTCACATCCCAAACTCTCAATCGGAAGATCTAAAAATTCAATTTATAATAAAAACCTAAAATTAATTTCTACTCAACTATCGAAACCAAGTTTTAACCCAAACAATAACTTCACCAGAAAGATCTGAGATTGACGATATACCCAGAGGCAATATCGCAACAAATGATAATATCAGTCGAGATTAGAGTTCTTCGTTTGAGAAATCAATAATTATTACCTAACTACGAGAAAAGCATGAGTGAACTCGTAAAAAGATTTAAACTCAAGCGATTCAATTGAAAGAGAGATTCAAACTAGAAGAACAAGAGAAATAGAGATCATAAACATTAAAAATATTCACTGGATTAAATCAAACTAACATCAACTCATTAAGAGAATTCCACCCTAGCCAAGGCTAAGAATTTAGAAATACATACAAAGGAAACATTAAAACAATAATAAGAGAAGAGAAAATGAGGGATGAAGGGATATTTGAGAGCTGAGACTAGCACCAACGTGTGCAAAGTGATCGTGGAACGTTCGTACGACATGAGATATATATAGTTATATGTCTTCCCTTTTTGCTTTTATTTGATTTAGATTTTCCATTTATTTTAAAATAGAAACATCTCTAGAGCACATCTCCTCTTTCTAATTTAAGAGAGTTCTATTCTTTTTGTGCCAAAATCACATCATTCCAAATCTTGCTAAGATTCTTCATCCATCTTTGAGAGAATCTTTCTATACTTGTCTTGGGTTTTGACCTTGGGCTTTGACTTCTTGAACTTGGGTCTTGAGCCTTTAGACTTATCTTCTTCAATCCTGAGAATGGTTTGAGATAGGACTCCAACATCGATTTTTTGACTTTTCTTTATCTGTTGATTTCCATGAAAGTTTTTTACTTGAATTCCCTGCATAAAACAATACAAAAAATACTTAGAATTTATAATTTATAGATGGGAGAACAAGTTCAAAATATAAACTTTAAATCTTTGATTCAGACTAGAAAATGTGATAATGGGTTACATAATCACTAGTTTGGAGTGTACTTTTGCACACTCATCAGAACCTCCACCATTTCACCCATGCATTCTTTCTGCCCATTTAATTTGTTTTCTGTAAACCCAGGTATATGAATGAGCCATCTTAAGCTATCCATTGGCATCTCCCCTTTCTCCTGGACTTTTCAAAACCCTAGACTTGATCTAGGTTAATTTTTAATCCTAGTGAGCTTGCCTTTCACCCCTATACTCCATGCATGAGCCTAAAATGCTAAAATAAATTTTTAAAAATGTCAAAAACTTTCAAATAACCTACTAAAATCTACAAGTTCGCATGCTTGAACTACATTGACTTGATCACATTAACTTGGGTATGTAGGCAACCCTAAGAGGTTCAACCCACCTAGGTTGAAATTTTCTTTTTTGTCATCTTTCTCTATTATGCATGTTTTCTTGTTTAAACTTAATATGTTTTGCTAAAATGATGAATAACATATTAAATTCTCCATGTAATTTCATTTAATTTGGATTAGACTTAGGAAGTAGGTTACCATCTTCAGATAGGAGTTTAGGGGTGCTTAATTAACACCTTCCCCTAAACTTAAAATGAATCTCTTACCCTAAACTAAACCTTAGACCGTATCCTCCGTGTAAGTAAAATCCTATTTTTCAACAAATAGGTGAAGAAACTCCTTCAAGGTGTTTAGCATTTCTCATCCTGAGGGATTAGCTCAGGACAAAAAGGCCGTAAATTCCTGCGCTCACATCCTTTTATTAGAGTCAACCATTACTTTCAGATTATATTATTTGGGTGTGCTAATTTAAAATGAGACTACATCAATATTTGTCTTAGTTGTTGCGGACATGAGTTAGAGCAATGGCTGGAGTACCTCCAACAGCGATGGTTACTAACCAAGATAAAGTCATGAAAGAAGCATATACCTTTATGTTTTCTCCAGCACATTATCTCTATACATCTGACTATTATGAACTAAGAAGATAAGAAAAGATTCTAGGCAAGAATACAGTTAAGAACATATACAAACTCCAGTCCAGAAGCTGTTCTAACATGCACAGCACAGACAAAAAAAGAAAGGTTTCCTCAGCTCTTCTAGCTAATTACACTACTAAAATAAGACTACACCACCAATATATCCTATGATAGAACACCCTTCATAAAAAAAACCACAAGATTACAATGATAAGAAATCAAATTTTCGCTGAATCGATCCCCCTCTTCCCTCGCTGGAAGTATTCGAAGGCGGAATCACTATAATTTTTAACCTTCTTGAACAACCTCGGTCTTTCGTCGCCCACCAGCCCATCTGCTGGTCCTATCTCTTTTTCTGGTTCCGGGGACTGGAACACGGCCAAAGAGATCCTCTCCCTTTCTGAATTTGTTACTACCCTATGCACAGGGCTCTTGAATATTCCATTACTCATTATCTGCAAGTATCATAGAATTAAACTCAGTTATAATACTAAGTTGTGAATTATTTTCTCCTATAGCTTGCCTGAGTTATGCAAATTACATCTCATTGCAAGTATTAGAACCAATAAACAGATACTTATATCTATTTTCTTGGAAAAAATCAACTATACCCATCTTCTAGACCGCAATTCGGCCATGTATATATGGGCATCTGCATAGAGTTTTAACTAAAATGCCATTGTTGATGACAAGAGAATTTTATTTATATAAATATATACATATACCTCCATTTGGTCACCCATGTTGATGAGAAGAGCATGGGGAATTGTTGGAACTGTTACCCATTGATCATCTACGAGTACTTGAAGACCTTCCACTTCTTTGTCTTGCTTGATAATGGTGACTACTGAAAAATCTGCATGAGGTTTCATGCCAAGAACGAGATCAGGCCTTGGACATGGAGGGTAGTAGTTAAACCTCGCAAGCATTGTTGTTCGTTCTCCCAACTGGCTTGAGAAGCTATTCTCTTCCAAATTCAATGACCTTGCCATGACCTTATAAAGGAGCTCTATTATCGTTTTCATATTCTCGCTATATTCATGTAGGATTTCTCTGCAAGATTATAAATAAGTCAATTATATTATTATTATATGGAATTAAAATTACAGACCTTGAGTATTCCCTCATCTGATCGAGATCGCTCCCTACCAGGAGAGGAGCCCGAGGTCCCTGAACTTTTGATGAAAAAAAACACTAGGATTATACTTATATTTTACTGCCAGTCCGAGACCCAGGATTCAAATGTGTTAAAAAAAAACGCTTGAGATTGGCAAATACCTTTGAATCCCTTGCTGATCGTCCTTATTTCAGACTGTCTCAGAAGCAAAATCCTATTTCTAAATTTAAGAGGGCAAAGACATGACGCATGGGGGCAGGGGCCCCAAACTTTTGAAAAAAAAAGTTTTATACTATATTAATTAATTTAAGAGGGCATATCCATGGGAAGGGGAATGTATTTGGTCCGGCCCACATCCCACATGTCGACATGTGTCATTTTTAACACTCCTTAACTGTGGTTAAGATTCACTAACCCTTAAGATTTAATAATGTAACACTGATTTTTAAGAAAAAAATATTTTGAAAAAATTAGCTATAGGAGTTTTTAAAAAAAAATTAATTCAGGGTTAAAACACTTGAATCAAGAATATTTCGTACTAACCTAATCATTATTTATAAACCCATAAATTAATATTTATTAAAATTATCAATCAATCATTACTCCTCACCTCCCCAATAAACGCACACACAAAATAATATCCTGGCTTCGCCCCTGCTTTGTTGAAGGTGATGTAGATAATTACGATGATTTATGTTGAAAGCTATTAGATTCCTATAGTTCCAAGCAGTGTAGTTAAATTCAGAAACAATTTTTTCATTCATATACAAAGAAACATAATTAAATTACCTAAAACCATTTGGGGTTTCCGGCCAGATTTGGAGCTTTCTTTGATCTCCTGGGTGTACATAGAGGTACAAGCGATCGGACCAGTCGAGAATTTGCTCTTCTGTAAGAACATGGTCATTGCCATACCCTTCCAACTCATCAACTGTTGTGGAGTACTTCTTCTTCTCTTCCAGTGGAAGTTTGAAGAACCCTTTTGCAACTTCATGCACTTCATCTAGTAATGAACTTGAAATCCCATGGCCTATTGCCTGAAACCCCAAAAACAAACTCTTAAGTATGCTGTAAGAACTAAGATCTTGGAGGATCTAAAATGGTTGAAACAAGAATAATTAAATAGTTTTGTAAGGTGGTGATGTGAAATCAGACCTGGAAGCAACCCCATGAGGAAAGAGCTGATCGAAGTTTCTCTAGTTCTTCTTTTGCGGATGGCGACGATGATGAGGAAGAGAGTAGACCGAAATCGATGACGGGAATGGAAGATAACAGAGGAGAAGTCTTGATGGGTGCATCTTTGCCGTCTCTGAAAAAGTATCGTGCCGGCGGTTCTTTGCCATCGATGGCCAATTCTTGGACGAGCTTCGACAGCGATACAACCTTTGTAGGAATTGGACTTTCGGCCATGGCTTCGTCTGCTAATGCAAGTGGAATGATAACCAAGAATATCTTTAACATATTTAAAGGAGGAAAGTTTTACTCCCGGCCAAAAATATTTATATTTTTTTTGGGGTAATTTCCAAAGCCTTGGACTAAGTCCCTTTTTTCAGGGGCCTCAGATTGTCTCTGGCGAAGCCAGAAATGGCTTGTCCCCGGTTCCATAGAATAGGGGACAATTGGGGGAGAAGTCAAAATCATGGCGCCCATGATTTTGATTTCTCCACTCATAATAAGACATGTGGCGTAAGTGTGTGAGAATAAGGGAGAGAAATATTAAATGAGGAGAAGTCAAAACTATGAGGAGAAAATAAAATGACTTCCGAGGCCTTTTTCAGGGTACCCCTATCACCTCATTCGAAATTTTCCGTATAGATATCAGGAGTAGTGGGAGTTGAACACAACCACAAGGAGTAAACTCGAGATGTTAAAAAAAAAAAAAAAGGAATGCTACCCCTACTCTCAGTTAACTCATACTTTCACTCTCTACCAACCACTTGTCCACTTTATTTTGTGAACAATGTTTTAATTTCAATAAAATGGACAAGTTGTTGGTGGATTGTGAGAGTAGAGGTTGACTGAGAGTAGGGCTAGCACTCCTCATAAAAACATTAGTCACAAATCAACACTTGTCTCTACTTTATGCCAAAAAGCATTTGTATTTGCTTTAACATTTGCTAATTTTTTGTTGAGAGTAGGACTAGGCACACCTAAAAAAGAGAGTGATAGCTGTCTTTATTTTTACTAGCGGGTGGCACATGCGATGCACATGACAGTGAGGGGAAGGAGTTAACGACACCCGATTGAACTCGCTAGTGGCATTGCAGCGGGGGGAAGGAGTTAACGGCAATTAATAGGAATTAAAAGAGGCACATGTTAACCCACGGGTGTGATTGAAATCTCCCTTAGGTCAATCACAATTGGCTGTGATTCTAAATAGATAAATGGCAAGGGATAGTTTATGAATTAAAGTAAAACATTAAATCAAAGGTAAGGGTAGTTTGGAAATTAAAGTAAAATATTAAATCAATATTTTGTTTTTATATAAGCGTAATTTAAGAATTTCGGAAAAATTTGGCATTGCATTATAATAGTAAAGATAATTGTCGCTTGTAAAGCAATTGAAAAAATAATAAACAAAGACACGTATTGATGTAATATAAAAAGTGTGGGCATAGAGAAACTAAAGGCTAGCATTTTTTTTCCTATATAAAAAGTAACTGGAAGTAGCTGTCACCTTACTTTACTTTTAATCTAATTTAATCTACCATCCATCTATTAGGTAGGTAGGAGTTGCAAAAGGCTGCGCTTTAAAGCCTTAATAAATGTGTTGAGCTGCAGACCGGAAGTAGCTGTCACCTTACTTTACTTTTAACCTATGTTTGGTTAGGAAGAAAATAAGTAAAAACATGAAAAGAAAAAAGAAAATACAATTAATAATTGTATTAGAAATCCAGACTTCTTTTTTTCTTTTCCATATTTTCACTTATTTTCTTAGCAACCAAACATAGCATTAGGGAAATAGTAAACATATCCGGGGTTCCCATTTTATAACCCAAGGTCAGGTCCTCATTGGTCCATGCTCCAATTTTAAAAACTTACCTACTGTGGTTAGTATTTACTCACCCCTAGGGTTAAACAATCGAAACATGATTTTTTTTTTTTTAAAAGAACCAAAAATCTTAGTTTTAATTTTCTTAAGCTTAATCAAGGTTAAAGGGTGTTAAAAGGGACACAAGGACACAGGATAAGATATGAAACGGACCCATGGGTCCACTGTGCAGTGCTCTTACTTTTAATCTAATTTAATCTACCATCTATAACCTACTAATAGGGGTTCCAATTAGTCGAGTTTGGGCTTTAAAGCGTTAGTAAATTTGTCGGGCTTCGACCTGGCCTATACAAACATATCAAAATTCAAGCACATATCAGAATTCAAGCCCAGCTTTCAAACACTCATGGCCAATGGAAAGAACCGAGAACCCAAAACACAAACAACTTCTTCCAATAGCACCTACCAGATCGAGAGTTTGCTCTTGAAGTTCAAGATCAAGTTCCATGGAGAAGATTCCTAGTTGATGTAACAAGTCTGAGGTTGAACACCATTCGCTTGGTTCACTTCTAAAAAGGAGATAAATGAAAGGAAAGTGATTGAACCCGCTTGATAGCAGGTGTAATCGAAAGTTGGGCCGTCTGATCAATAACCAAAGGCGTCCAAATTAATTGCATGGAACCCACTGATTAATGCGTGTCAGCCTCAATTTGGGTGTCGTTGGATTGTTGATTGGATGGCACTCTATAGCACCTGCTATGGAGCACATATAGTCACTTCCCTATATGAAATTAAGCTACCTACCTTGCCTTCTAGCTTTGTGAGTGACACTCAGAGAAAACAACCCTACATTTCAAAAGATCTGAAGATCAAGGAAGCCATGAAGAGAAGTGTTGCAGCTTTATCTATGAAAATATTGAATTCCCCCCTCGTGATGAATTAATTTTCATTCTAGGTTTCGATGAAATCCTAGCCAAGTAACTGTGTCCTTTATTTAGTTTTTATTTTAATTCTCTAAATTGTAAGACATTGATTGCATAAATGAGAGGGTTGTTTTAACAACCGAATTTATTGATTTATATTTGATTTCAATAGAATTTCAACATTGTCTTAGGTTTTATGAAATTGGAATTAAAATCACTTGTGTTAATTTTCGTTATAATTTAAACATAGGTTTTATGCAATGGTTTTAACATATCGAGAGATTAAGTACTAAGATATTTTATGTTAAGGGAAGACGAGTGATTACACAACCATAGATTAGTGTGTATCATTCGTGCTAACCGAAGATACGATATGTCTAGGGCTTGATCCCTTGAACTTTTCTAAATCAGTTGAGAGGGGACGTGCTGTCAGTCTAACTGTAATGTTTGCAAATTAAGATGTTAGAATAAATTCAAAATAGGGGCTGGTTATTAGGTTAGTGGTGGATTTGAAACCCTAGATTTTCTCTCCAAAATGATTTAAAAACCCAATTGTTTTTAGTTTAATTTAGAAATCTCCTTTAATTAGTTTAATTAATTGTTTTAACTTAATCAAACAAAATTCAAATTACTCATCTTATGAGTTTAAAATTAATCTGAATAAAAGACAACGAAACTAGCGCAGTCCTCAAAAGAATGATACCCTTGCTAGTACTATTCTACGGAATTATTACTAAGAATGAATAATTTAAGATTAATTGACAATCAACTACCTCCAAGAGCAATAATTACTAACCAAGACAAAGCCATGAAATTAACATGTGCCTTTATATTTTCTCCAGCACATTATCTCTATACATCTAACTATCATGAACTATGTGTGAAGAAAAGATTGTAGACAAGAAAACAGTTAAGAATATAAACAAACTTTAATCCAAAAGTTGTTCTGACATGCTTAGCTTAGACAAGAAAAGAAAGATCTCTTCAACTCTTTTAGTTCATCACACTACTAAAATAAGACAACAATATCAATATTTCCTATGATAGAACAACCCCTTCTTTTTAAAAATAAATCATAAGATTACGAGCACAAGAAATCAAATTTCGCTGATTCGATTACTCTCTTCCCTCGTTGGAAGTATTCGAAGGCAGAATCAGTATATTTTTCACCTTCTTGAATAACCTCAGTCTTTTCTCGCTCGCTAGCACATCCACCTGTCCTATCTCTTTTTCTGGTTTCGGGGCATGGAACACAGCCAAGGAGATCCTCTCCTTTTTGAATTTGTCACTACCCTATGCACAGGGCTCTTCAACATTCCATTACTCATTATCTGCAAGTATCATACAATTAAACCCAGTTATAATACTGAATTGTGAATTATTTTCTCCTATAGTTGGCCTGTTGTTATGCAAATTACATCTCATTGCAAGTATTAGAACCAATCAACAGAACACTATGGCCTCAAGAAACTACAAGTTAGATTGAGGAATACGATAAAACCTACACTTGAACAATTTGTAAAAGAGCATAATCATAATCTTTTTTCATCACACGGACATTACTTTCAAAGTCACGGGAGGATCAATCTAACTACCAAAAGTAATATAGCTATTTTGCATAGTGTTGGCATACAAACGAGTAAGATTTATGTTGCGATGTCCAAGCAATGGAATGACTATCATAATGTTGGTTGTTTAGAGAAAGATGCCAAAAATCAACTTATAGAGAGATGATTGGCTATAGAAGCCGGAGATGCACAAGCTATGCAATGAATTTGAATGATGAACAATAATTGAGAAATGTGCTTTGGGTTGACACCAAAAGTAAAAATGATTATCTCAATTTGGGGACGTAATTTCTTTTGATACCACATATCTTAAAAACCAAGAGCGTACCATCTCTTATACCCTTCTTAACCCTAGGGTCATTCCTAAACCCTAGGATTCCATCTTAAACGTTGAGCCCCTCTTCACCAATATCCTAAGAACATTCCTAAACTCTAAGACCTTATCCTAAACCATAGGAGTCTCCTTCATTTTAACCATAAACTCTTCCTAAACCTTAGAAAGGAATATAGACCACACCCTCTTTGGCTTAATCCTACTTAGCCTATCTTATTTCAATTTCCTTTCCTAAGTAAAAGAAAAGGCTACCTTGGAAAGGAGTATGAACAACCCCTCTCTAAGTCGTTACCTACCCCCTACATATTATACTTAGCTTCCTACCTACACCCTACCATTGGGATCCCATTTAACCCCATGTAAAAAGACCTCCTTCCTTGTCATTTTCTATAAATACTCAAGTTTCTTCCTCCTTAGAACATACTCTAAAATCCCCTAAAGAGAACACTTGATAATTTAAAAGTCTTAGTTCTCTCATAACTCCCTTAAGGCTTAGACTTGGAAATGAGAAAAATCTCCTAGATTTAGTCATTTGAGGGTAGAAACCATTGGCTAGACCTCTCTAAAACAAGTCCTTCCTCTAGGCTGACTCTTTCACCTCCATAGACCTTTATTTTGGATAAGAATAGACAGAGAAGGAGCCTCTCTTTGTTATCCATAATCAAGGTTTGGCCCTCTCTTTCTCTCCTTCATTTCATTTCTTTCTTATATTATATCTTTGTTTTAGCTTATTTCATTGCATTGCTTAAGTTTATTGTTTTAATTTGCTTAAGCTCCTAGTCCTTTCTAAGAGAAGGTAGAAGTCCTACCTCCTCTCCAAGATAGTAGAGTTTTCCTACAATACCTAGGAGGAGGGGTAGGAACTCCACCATTTCTCCATGCATTCTCTCTCCCCATTTTATTTTTCCATATACTCGGGTATGAATTAATGAGTCATTTTAGACTATCCCTTGGGTTTCCCATTTTCTCATGGATTTTTCAGAATCCTAGACTCGAACTAGGTTAATTTTTAATCTTAGCTAGCTTGTCTTTCGTCCCTATGCTCCATGCATGAACCTAAACTGCTAAAATAAATCAAAAATGTCAAAAATCATTCAAATAACCCACAAAAAACAACAAGTTCGAATGCTTGAACTACACTAGCTTGATCACATTAATTTGAGTTTGTAGGCTAGAATTTTCTTTTTTTTGTCATCTTTCTCTATTATGCATGTTTCCTTGTTTAAATTTAGAGATCGAGCAAATCCTCTACGGTGATAACCGGATTTGGCAAATCCGGATATCATCCTTGATGTCGTTACGTGTCCCTTTTGACACCCCTTAACTGTGGTTGAGATTCACCCACCCTTAGGGTTCACCCACTCATCCTTAGTTTTCAGAAAAAAAATATTAATTATTTTTAAAAATATTTTAATATTAAAAAAACACTAAAAGCAGTTTTTAAATTTTTAAAAAAATTAATATTTTTTTTCTAAAACCAAGGATGGGTGGGTGAATCCTAGGGGTGGGTGAATCTTAAACACTGTCAAGGGGTGTCAAAAGGGACATGTGGCAACCTCAAGGGGTAATAACCGGATTTGTCAAATCCGGTTATCACTGTAGAGGATTTGGTTTCTTAAATTCAAAATATGTCTTGCATAAAATGATTAATGGCATATTAAATTCCTCACATAGTTTCATTTAATTCGGCTTGGATTTAGAGAGTAGATTACTGTCTAGGAGTTTAGGGGTGCCTAACACCTTCCCCTAAACTTAAATGAACCTCTTATCCTAAATCTCAACTAGAACTTGGACTTTATCCTCCGTATAATTGAAATCCTATTTTTCTCAAAATAAATTGGTGGTCACTCCTTAAAGGTGTTTGGCATTATTCATCGTAAGGGATTACCTCGGGACATAAAAGCGGTGAATTCACGTCCTTACACTCTTTATATTGGAGTCCACCATCACTTTCAGTTTATATTAGGTGGATGTCCTATAATTTTATATGAGACTACATCAACATTTGCTGGTTGATGTGGACATGGGTTACATCAATGGTGGAGTACCTCCAAGAGTATATTTTTTCCTGCACATTATCTCTATACATCTAACTGTTATGAAATTTGTGAGAAGAAAAGATTATAGACAAGAATAAGAACACATACAAACTTTCAAACTCCAATCCAAAAGTTGTTCTGATATGCTTAGCATAGACAAGAAAAGAAAGATCTCTTCAGCTCTTCTAGCCCATCACACTACTAAAATAACACCACAATACCAATATTTCCTATGGTAGAACAACCTTTCTTTTAAAAAATAAACCACAAGATTATGATCATAAGAAATCAAATTTTCGCTGATTCGATCCCTCTCTTCCCTCTTTGGAAGTATTCGAATTTGGAATCAATATAATTTTTCACCTTCTTGAATAACCTCGGTCTTTCCTCGCTCACCAGCGCATCCACCGGTCCTATTTCTTTTTCTGGTTCCGGGCTATGGAACACAGCCAAAGAGATCCTGTCCCTTTCCGAATTTGTCACTACCCTATGCACAGGGCTCTTGAATATTCCGTTACTCATTATCTGCAAGTATCATACAATTAAACCCAATTATAATACCGAATTGTGGATTATTTTCTCCTATAGTAGGCCTATGTTATGCAAATTTCATCTTATTGCAAGTATCAAAACCAATCAACAAAAACTTATATCTATTTTCTTGGGGAGAATCTACTATAGCCATCTTCTAGACCGCGATTCGGCCATGTATGTGCATCTGCAGAGAGTTTTAACTAGAATGCCATTGTTGTGAGAAGAGCATTTTAGTTTATTTAACTATACATATACCTCCATTTGGTCGCCCATGCTGATGAGAAGAGCATGGGGAATTGTGGAAACTGTAACCCATTGATCATCTATGAGTACTTGAAGACCTTCAACTTCTTTGTCTGGCATGACAATGGCGAGTACTGAAAAATCTGAATGAGGTTTCAAGCCTAGAACAAGATCAGGCCTTGGACATGGCGGGTAGTAGTTAAACCTCGCAAGAAATGTTGCTCGTTCTCCCAACTGGCTCGAGAAGCTATTCTCTTCCAAATTCAATGACCTTGCCATGCCCTTATAAAGGAGCTCTGCTATGGATTTCATATTCATGCTATATTCATGTAGGATTTCTCTGTAAGATTATAAATAAATCATTAATATTATGATTTGTAAGTAATTAAAATTACAAACCTTGAGTATTCCCTCATCTGCTTGGTATCGCTCCCTACTAGGGGTGGAGCCAGGTGGGGCCGAGGCGGGGCTCTAGCCCTCCCTGAACTTTTGAGTAAAAAAAAATATTTACAAGGAACACAAACCACCAACTAATTAACCCTAAAAGAAAATTCTAACTCACTCCTGAACAAAGAATATTCCGTACCTGCCTAATCATTTTTCACAAACCTATCAATAATATTTATTAATATTATCGAACATCCATTGCCCCACCCCAAAATAAAATCCTAGCTCCGCCCCTACTCCCTACTACTATTGTTGTAGGAGATGGAGATAATTAAGTTGATTTCTGTTGAAAGCTATTAGATATTTAGATCCCTATAATTTTAAGCAATGAAGTTAAATTCAGAAACCATTATTTTATTTTATTTTTTGGTGACGAGGGTATCTTTTAGAGCACCTGACTAGTTCCCCGGGCACGTGCAGAGCCCTCTCTCCACACGCACCAGGAAAGTCGGGATAAATCCTGAGGGTGGCCAACGAGAGCAGGGAATCGAACTCAGGACTTCGTGAGGCGTGGTCCTGGCCATCAGCCCCAACCCCCGTTGGTTATTCAGAAACCATTATCCCTTGATGTACAAAAAAACATAATTAAATTACCTAAAACCATTTGGGGTTTCCGGCCAGATTTTGAGCTTTCTTTGATCTTCTGGGTGTACAAAGAGGTACAAGCGATCGGACCAGTCGAGAATTTGCTCTTCTGTGATAACAGGGTCATTGCCGTACCCTTGCAACTCATCAACTGTTGTGGAGTACTTCTTCTTCTCTTCCAGAGGAAGTTTGAAGAACCCTTTTGAGATTTCATGTACTTCATCTAGAAATGAGCTTGAAATCCCATGGCCTATTGCCTGAAACTCCAAAAACAAAATGACTCCAAGTATGCTGTAAGATCATGGAGGATCTAAAATGCATGGTTGAAACATGAATAATTCATAGAATAGTTAGTAGTAAGTAGTTTTATAAGGAGATAGTAGCCAGTGTGAAACCAGACCTGGAAGCAACCCCATGAGGAAAGTGCAGATCGAAGTTTCTCTAGTTCTTCATTTGCAGATGGCGACGATGATGAGGAAGAGAGTAGACCGAGATTGATAATGGGAATGGAAGATAACAGAGGAGAAGCCTTGATGGGTGCATCTTTGCCGTCTCTGAAAAAGTATCGTGGCGGCGGTTCTTCGCCGTTGATGGCCAATTCTTGGACAAGCTTCGGCAGCGATACAACCTTCGTAGGAATTAGACTTCCGGCCATGGCTTCTGCTAATGCAAGTGGAATGATAACCGACACTTTTTTTTCTTTTTTTTTTTATTGGAGGGTGTCCCAAAGCCTTTACGGTTTGAGGTGGCCACGTGTCCCCTTTGACATCCCTTGACTGTGGTTCAGATTCACCTACCCCTTGGGTTCTCCCACTCATCCTGTTTTTTTTTTTTAAAATATTAATTCTATTTTTTGAAATTAAAAAACTGTTTTTAAGATTTTTTTTTAATATTAAAAAAATAGAATTAATATTTTAAAAAAAAATCAAGGATGGGTGGGTGACCACTAGGGGTGGGTGAATCCGAAACACAGCTAAGAGGTGTCAAAGGGGACACATGGCCTCCTCAAAGTGTGATAACCAGATTTGCCAAATCCAGTTATCACCGTAGAGGATTTAACTCCTTAACATAAAGCTTCTAAGAGAATCTCCAACCGTCCTTTATAACTCTAAATATAGAGGACCGGTTGGAAAAGAGCACTCCAACCGTCCTCTATATTTAGAGGTGGTCCTCTATAACATTATAGTGATCCTCTATACATAGAGGAGGAGAGAGACAATAGTGGATGCCTCTATAATATTATTCATCCCCTTACAATATCATTTGTATGCTCTTTTTGTCTCTCAATCTTTTTCAAAATACCAATTGTATCCTTTTAATTTATTTTAATAATTATCATTTTATATTGAAATTATTTTTATATTTTTTTAATAATTGTTTAATTTTAAAATTTAATTCATCAATAAAAAATGGAAAAAAAAAAAGAAGCCAAATCCTCTACGGTATCACCCCTTGAGATCGCCACGTGTCCCTTTTGACACCCCTTAACCGTGGTTAAGATTCATCCACCCATCCTTGGTTTTTTTATTATAAAAATTTATTCTTTTTTTTAAAATTAAAAAACTATTTTTAATATTAGAAAAACTCTAATAACAAACTTTAATAAATAAAAACTCTAAATCAACTCATCTCTACCATTGGAAACTCTAAACTTTAATAACAAACTATTTTTAATATTGAAAAAACTCTAATAACAAATTTTGTGACCAATTATTTAGTTTTGGAGGCAAAAATGGTGAATTATTGAGCTTGATAGGAAAAAAGAGAAAGAAAACATATGAAAACTATTTTTTTTAAATAATAAATAAATAGTGTTATAGAGTAAGAATAGTGATTTAGAGTTCTACACCATTGGAGCAAATAACTTTAAAGTGGGGCCCATCTCCTCTATATTTAGAGGAGATGCCGAAATAGATGAGAGATATAGAGTATTGCGTTAGAGATGCTCTAAGACCCCTTAGAGTCGAGAGTCTCGAGACCACCGAAACCGTGATCTAAGAGTACTAGATTTCAAGTGGGGCTGACAATGTGAAATGGGCCCTACTTGAAATCTCATACTCTTAAAGCATTGTCTCAGCGGTCTCTGCCCTAAGGGGTCTCAGTAGCAAAGTCCGAAAGGTTATCATCTAACACACACATATACCCTTAAACTATCAAAATGTTTTCTACGAATATCCACCACGTAAGTTAAGGAGTGGAATTGAACACACGACCACAGGGACCAAACCCCCCACATTAGCCAACTGCAAATCTGCACCAACCCCTTGTGGATAAAAAGAGAGCCAAAAATCAAAACTCCGTCCTTATTTTCAGCTAAAAAATATGTCCTTTCTTTTTTTGGAAGGTAAGCTAGGGTTAGGTAGACCCCGACCAAATATATTGATGAAGAGCAATAACATCGAAAGTAAATTTTTCCTGACTTGTCCTCACAAATGATGTCTTGTCCTCACAAATGATGTTTTGAAGGCATTGTGAGATATTAGGAGGAGAGAAAGAAACTTGACGAATAGTAGAACAGAATTTGGCAAGCCAATCTGTAGCTCTATTTGTTTCTCGCCACACGTGAGAGAATGTACATGATTCGAAGGAGGACATCATTTGTCTAACAATCTCCACGATGCCTCAGAAGATCCATTGATGTTATCCGCAACCCATTTAGAATCAAAGAAAACTAACAGACGAGTGACACCCAAATCCAAAGCTATATGCAACCCACGACATATGGCCTTCAATTGCAAATGATCTATTGGGGGCTGAAGAACATCCTTCAGAAAATGCTGAAATAAGGTCGCCTATTTGGTTTCGAAGAATTCCACCAAGGCCTGCAGTTGACTCCGTCAGCAAGGCGTCGATGTTTAAAGCACAACTTCCAAGAACATGGTCTACCGGAGTTGACAAAGAGATTCACTGAAAGGCCCCACTTATCAAAGAAGTCTTGATTCCTGGCTGAGTCTGCAACCTTTGGAGGAGAGAGAGCAAAGCGTACGCCCTCTAGAGTCGTCTTGAATCACCTGGATTAGAGAAGGCGCGTCCCTATACTAATTCTTGAAAATTCTATTGTTTCTTTCCATCCAAACATGGTAGATTGTGGCATTGAAGGCTACTTTCTTCAAGCTCTGAATTGTCTCAAGTCCTAGAAAATGAGAGGAGACCAAAATTACTTCTTGATCTCAAGCAAGAAATGCTTTGTTTATATAATTACATCTGACGAGAATATGTTGCCAGATGGTTAGAGAGAAATGACAGGTAAAGAACAAATGGGGGACACTTTCAAAAAGGGCACCGCAGAAAACACATCGATTATGAGAGAGGATGTCATGCCGCACTAGGAGATCTTGAGTTTGCAAGCCGCCTGAGAGGGCGAGCCAAGAAGGGGAGAGAACCAGACTAAATCAGCCCAAGAGGCCTTAGGTTTTATGCACCAAGTGGCATCCCAAGTGGACATAAGATAGAATTTTTCAGAAGAGTTAAGCTTCCAGATAATGTCATCATTCATAAGGCCAAGACCCAGCGAGAGGGGTGGGAGATCATTCCAGATTTCATTAACCTATGTTTGGTTGCCGAGAAAATAAGTAAAAATATGGAAAAGAAAAGAAAATTGGACAAAACACAATTAAAAATTGTATTATAAATTCAAAATTTTCTTTTCTTTTCCATATTTTCGCCTATTTTCTCAACAACCAAACATAGCATAAGTTCCACAGATCTAGAGGGAGGGGTTGCCCAGGAACCATTGCATATCAATTCAGAGACAGAGGCCGAGGCCTAGGAGTTGAGGCCCGAGGCATATTGCAAGCGATGTCAAAAACAGTCGTGCAAGATTCACAACGGGTGCCAAGGATCGTATCAAAAAGAAGTATTATCTCCATTGCCAATTGAGTGAAAAATCATCTCCTCCTTATCTCTACACTTTAGGATGTTCCTCCAAGACCAGGAGCAGTCGCTTGGAATTTTTAGAGACCAAAAATTTCGCTGCTTCAACAAGTTGGATTTGATCCATTCTACCCAAAGACTGTTTTTGCTACAAGTTATATCCCAAACTAACTTCAAAATTGCTGCAGTGTTCCAAGTGGACAGATTTCGAACGGAAAGGCCTCCTTTTTTGGGATGACAAAGGAAGCGAGAAAATGCCTGCGAGTAGGTGTAGGATGCCTAAAAAAGAGTATGCTAGTCTAGTTACTCTCTTATCCACTTTCTGTATATGTAACATCATCACGTGTCTTTACTTTTTTTAATTGTTGTTTGCAAAAGTAATTGAAAATAAAATTTAAATAAATAAAGAGAGAGAGATGTAATATAAAAAGTATGGAAATAGAGAAACTAAGGTAAGCATTTTTTTTTTCCTTTTCCTATATAAAAAGTCGCTGTAACCTTACTTTACTTTTAATCTAATTTAATCAGGTGCTATCGAGCTGCAATGTTCGATCAACAATCCAATGGCGTCCGAATTAATGGCGTGGAACTCATCGTTTAATGGATGTCAGTCATCAATTTCGACGTCGTTGGATTGTTGATCGGATCGCCCAGTGCTCGGTAGCACCTGCTATAAGCGCATACAATCAAATAATGCCACCTACCTTGCCCTCTAGTTTCGAGAGTGACACTCAGTTAAATTACAACTCTACATTTCAAAATATCTCAAAATTGACTATCATGTGCTTTCATATCAACGTAAAACCCTTATAGGGTGTTCAAATGAGCATTATATTTGATTTTGATTTTTTTTTTTTTTTTGATAAACATGGATATCCTAAGCCTTAAAGACTCATACTAGTCTCTCTCTCATATGCTGCATAGGGAATACCCCCACCCCATACAATTGATATTGAAGGGAGAATCGACCCGGAGATCTCCGGGTTTAAAGTTCGTCATTACCCGGGGGTTTGATGTTCCTTGCTCATCTTGTCTAATATGCAAATCCTAACTCTAAAGTACAACCATTCAACTAATGAGTAACCTCTTAGATCCTTTATATCAGAAAATAATAGAGAAATAAGGGAAGCAGGGTTTAAAATGTAGAACTTTGCAGCTTGTTTTGAAATTTTTTTTTTCTTTTTGGATATTGCTTTACCATTTGATTTGGAGGAATGCAATCCCCAGCCTCATTAACTCATTTTTTTCATAGACGAAGTGTGGGTGCAACATGTGGTGTTGCTACCCTATAACATGGAGGTGTGCTGACACTCGTTGCCACTATCAAGGAAGAATCAAATGCCATCAATATGCCAACTCACAGCTAACGGCAGCCATGATATATGCCAGGATTTGTGCAAGCTAGAATTAAGGATCAGTTTTAATTTCTTGACTTTTACGTTGTATAGTTTCCATACATAGCATACTCTGTTTATGTATATAAACTAATTTTGTAAATGAATAACATTGTACAAAATCCAATCCAAGCTGTGTTTATTATCTTTTATGGTATCAAGAGAGCCAATCTCTACCGAGTAACCTACTTCATTCTCGACCATGTCTTCTTCCGCATCCTCTGATAACCCGATCATAACCATTAATGCCGCTACTACCATCAACGAGAAGCTCACACCATCTACCTTTCCACAATGGAGAGCACAGTTTGAAGCATTGCTCATTGGCTATGACCTCATGGATTTTGTCACCGGAAATCTTCAATGTCCTGCCATTGATGCCCAACAGTCCGCCACTTCCAAAGCAGCGAATTCCCGATGGATTCGCCAAGACAAACTGATCCTTCATGCCCTGCTAGCCTCCACATCCACCATGATTACACCATTGCTTACTTCCTGTAAAACATCTCATGAAGCATGGACCAAACTAACTCGTCTTTATGCAGGGAAGTCTCGCACCCGTGTGATGCAGTTGAAGGAGGATCTCACACTCAACAATCGTGGCAATCGGACTGTCACTGAATTTCTACAGGCTATCAAACTCATTGCCGATGAACTGTCCATAATTGATCATCCCGTCTCCGATGACGACTTGACTCTTTATATTCTCAATGGTTTGGGTCCTGAATATCGAGAGATTGCTGCTCCCATACGAGCTCGAGAAAACTCTCTCAAGTTTGAGGAACTCCATGATCTGCTAGTTGGTCACGAGAGCTATCTTCGTCGTTTGGACCAACACGCTACGCACTCTTTGGTTGCTACTGCCAATTTCAGCCAGCGAAAGGGAGGCTCATCTGGGTCAACTGCACAACGTCCCTTCTCAAATAAAGGTCGTGACAACGCCAAACGCTCCAACAATGGTTCGGGCTTCCGAAAGTATAAACCAAAATGTCAGCTATGTGATCAATTGGGCCACACTGCCAAAAATTGTCCGAAGCATGCTCCCAATGATTTCTCGGCAAACTGTGCTGCCTCCTCAAAAAGCAAAGATCAGAAATGGTTAGTTGATTCGGCTGCATCACACAATATGACCACTGATCTCTCAAATCTTTCAATCCACTCCGAATATGATGGTACTGATGAAGTAGTGATTGGTGATGGATCAGGTTTGCCTGTATCTCATATTGGGTCATTATCTTTTGCCTCTCCTAATCGTATTTTTCATTTGCGAGATACTCTATGTGTTCCTCCATTAAAAAAAATCTCATCTCTGTTCATCATTTTACAAAACAAAATAATGTCTTTTTGGAGTTTCACCCTTCTCACTTTTTTGTGAAGGATCGGATTACGGGGGCGACACTACTCAAAGGCGAATGTGAGGATGGAGTGTACCCTTTGCCGGAGACAATGGCTACAGTCTCAAAACCTGCAATTGCTTATGTTCATGAACGTACTACGGCAGATGGCTGGCACAAGCGTCTTGGCCATCCTTCTTCCAAAATTGTCCAACATCTTATTCGTACCTTTTCTTTGCCTATTAATAAAAATGGTCATTCATCTCTTTGTGTCTCATGTTCTCAAAATAAAGCACATCGCCAAATGTTCCAATCCCATGGTTTAAATAGCACAGCACCACTGCAATTAATCTATACAGATGTTTGGGGTCCCTCTCATGATATTGGTATTGATGGTTCAAAATACTACATTATTTTTGTTGACCACTATACCAAATATATATGGCTCTACCCTATGTCCCATAAATCAAGTGTTCAAACTATATTCCCTCAATTTCGAAATCTTGTGGAAAATAGATTCAACACTAAAATCAAAAGCCTATATTCTGATAATGGAGGTGAATATATTGCTCTAAAAAATTACTTATCTGTTCATGGCATCGGTCACTACACCACTGCTCCCCACACCCCACAACAAAATGGCATGTCTGAAAGACGACATCGCCATCTTGTTGAGACAGGTCTTACACTCCTCCATGATGCACATATGTCTCTTTCCTATTGGCCATATGCTTTTCAAGCTGCTGCATACTTAATCAACCGAATGCCCACATCAACGTTGAACAATAAAACTCCATTTGAGATGCTCTTTCATCAGATCCCCAATTACCTGAAATTAAAACACTTCGGATGCCTTTGTTATCCTTTAACCCGGCCCTACAACACGCACAAGCTCCAGCCCAAATCAGTGCCATGTGTCTTCGTGGGCTACTCCCTCACCCAAAATGCATACCTCTGTCTTGAGCCCACTACAAATCGGCTCTATCACTCCCGTCATGTGCTTTTTGATGAGAAAAATTTTCCCTTGGCTCAACCAAAATCCACTTCCTCAGAAATCCCCAAATTCGACAAACCCACTCTGGACAAGGTGCAATCTGTGGTCTTCTCTTTGCCAACGCCATCTCATGAACCATCGCCGGTGCCTCACGTTTCAACACTGGGTATCACCGATCCTCCGTTGCCTTTGGTGGACTCGCCTCCAACGTCGACTCCTTCACAGGTAAGTCCGCTTTCTTCTCTCCCTTTAGATCCATCCGAAAATCATTCCCAAAACATAAGTGCAAGTCATGTCTCTGAGGTAGCCACCAATATTGAATCTCGCACACACAATATGGTCACCAGATCCATGAACAATATTTATAAACCTAAAAAATTGTTCCTGGTCACCAAGCATCCCATACCCCCATCTTTGGAACCCACCACTCTGAATCAAGCCCTTTCTAACCCAAGATGGCGCGATGCTATGTCATCCGAGCTTACGGCTCTTATGCGCCATGACACTTGGCAGCTGGTACCTCCTCCACAAAAATGCAATATTATTGGCTGTAAATGGGTTTTTCGAGTAAAACGACTTGCTGATGGATCAATTGATAGATTTAAAGCCAGACTAGTGGCAAAGGGTTTTCATCAAAGACCTGGATTGGACTACACTCAGACTTTTAGTCCTGTAGTCAAACAAGTGACAATCCGAACAGTGTTATCCATTGCCGTGATGCGAGGTTGGCCACTAAGACAACTAGATGTGAATAATGCTTTTTTACATGGTCATCTTACAGAGGAAGTATACATGACCCAGCCTCCAGGGTTTAGGGATCCATCAAAACCTGATCATGTCTGCTGCCTTAGAAAAGCAATATATGGTCTTAAACAGGCACCACGTGCTTGGTACTTTGCTCTCAAACAAGCTCTACTGGAATTTGGTTTTGTTAACACCAAATCTGATTCCTCATTGTTTGTGTATACTGCTGGGTCAATAATTGCCTATTTTTTGGTGTATGTTGATGACTTGCTCATTACAGGCAATGACTCTACTTTTGTTGCCAGTATCATAAAAAAACTTGGGGCAAAATTCTCTCTCAAAGACTTGGGACTCTTACATTTTTTTCTTGGAATTGAGGTAATTCATACAAGCAATGGTCTGTTTCTTACTCAGCATAAGTACATCAGAGATCTCCTAGCCAGAACAAGCATGGATGGTGCCAAGGATGTCACCACTCCACTATCAACTTCGGTTTCCTTGAAGTTGGATGATGGATCAGCGGATGTTGACTCTACAGAATATCGCCGTGTAATTGGTGCCTTACAATATCTTTCGCTCACTCGGCCTGACATCAGTTTTGCAGTTAACAAACTCTCACAATTCATGCACTGTCCAACTTCAAATCACTGGACTGCTACAAAAAGGTTGCTGCGTTATCTCAAGAACACAATTTTTTACGGCATCACCATCAACAAAACCATTAGCCCATCCCTTACATGTTATTCTGATGCGGATTGG
The DNA here is from genome assembly GCA_015143295.1 of Tetracentron sinense. Classification (NCBI taxonomy): domain Eukaryota; kingdom Viridiplantae; phylum Streptophyta; class Magnoliopsida; order Trochodendrales; family Trochodendraceae; genus Tetracentron; species Tetracentron sinense. Next base: position 28,210,162 of record CM026565.1, on the reverse strand, counting down.
GCGGGAAACTTGGATAATAGAAGCTCTACATCAGCGTATTTAATTATGCTTGGTTCAAATCCTATCTCCTGGAGTTCCAAAAAACAACGTGCCATTGCGAGATCATCAACCGAAGCTGAGTACCGAGCTCTTGCAACAGCAGCCTCTGAATCCATGTGGATCCTCTCACTTTTCAGTGAAATGAAGTTCTCACTTCCAAAACCACCAATGCTTTTGTGTGATAACCTTGGTGCAACTCATCTTAGCTTCAACCCTGTCCAACATTCCAGAATGAAGCACATTCAAATTGATTTACACTTTGTTCGGGACTTGGTTCAAAAAAATGCACTCAATGTTCACCATGTACATACAAATGATCAGCTTGCAGATTTACTCACAAAACCACTTTCAAGACAACGAACAGATTATCTAAGGACCAAGATCGGTCTCACCGATGGTAGCCCGTTCTTGCGGGGGCGTATCAAGGAAGAATCAAATGCCATCAATATGCCAACTCACAGCTAACGGCAGCCATGATATATGCCAGGATTTGTGCAAGCTAGAATTAAGGATCAGTTTTAATTTCTTGACTTTTACGTTGTATAGTTTCCATACATAGCATACTCTGTTTATGTATATAAACTAATTTTGTAAATGAATAACATTGTACAAAATCCAATCCAAGCTGTGTTTATTATCTTTTAGCCACCACCTTGCTTCTGGGGAAAACTGCAACTGGGGGCTAGTATTTCTGTTTGATTTGAGATAGTCGTTTCCTTACAATTGTTCCACACCACTTAGATTCCATCAAAAGAATATAATGTAAAAAATAAAAACAAAAATGCTCTAAAATTGAAGATTCAAATTTGCTATATATAAGACTATAGGGATGAATAAGAGAAATCAAAAGCCCATCTTGGTTGAGACGTGATGAAAACCACTGTCCAAAAAATCGAATTTGGTCCTTAGAGATGCACTCAGATGTAGTTCATGGTGAGTGGCCTTTGACAAGTAACTCATTAATGACAAGCCCACTAAATACATAACCATGCGGTTAGCCTACCAAATACTAGACTTCGTGCATAATAAGCACAACCAACTTGCGTGCATGTGTAGTCTGACTTTTAGACTACTATGGTTGAGAAGAAAAAAGAAGACGTTAAGACTTAAAAGACCCTCTTGGCCCAACCCTAGAAAATGTAAGATCCTTTTTCACACTTATTCTGCTCCCATTTCGAGTCAAGATGGGCTCATGCTCGAAGCTACTCCCTCCCCGTTGAGGCCACAAGCCCAAGGAGAAAATGTTACCTAAAAATGCTCATGTCTAACAAGGAGAAAGAATGTAACTCCTAATTGCAATTCTAAAGAACAAAATCAATTAAGAGGACATAAGGTCTAATAGTCCAAAGAGTTTAATTAGGAGAATGTCAAAAGAAACTCAGAGACAAAAGCAAGTGTATTTGGATTTGCAGAATTGCAATTGACCACTGAATTGAATTTGGAATTTAAATTCTGCCCTTCTAATTCTTGAATAGCTCTTCAATTTCATGCAGAGTTGCAACAATTTTAGTTTTGTAATTTTTATGATGTGCTCTTAACAGCGAAATTGGAATTGCATGACCCAATTGTTGCAATTTCAATTTTGTGATTTTTGTAAAGTGCCCTAAACAAAATTGGAATTGCAAGATGGAGTTGAAAATTTCAAGAGTTTTATAACTCAAAAGAAAGAAAGGAACAGGAGACCTAACAAAATAAACCACAATAATAATAATAATAATCAAATACTAAGATATCAAACAATTATGACTCACATCTTTACTAATAAAATGAGGATTGACGTGTTCAAAACACTTATCGAAATTTTATTAATTTCCAAAACTACCCACTACCCTTTCCTTGGTTCAAAGGTTGGTTGAATAACTTAATTTCAAAACCGCCCTTATACATATGGGTTGAATTTTAGTTGATTCTAAAACTACTCTTACACATATGGGTTGAATTTTAGTTAATTCTAAAACTGCCCTTACACATGGGTTCAAAACGTTAATTGAAGTTTTATTAATTCTAAAACTACCATTTCTTTGGTTCAAAGGTTGATTCAATTTTAGTTAATTTCAAAAGTGCACTTACATATGAGTGAATTTGAATTAATTCTAGAACTACCCTTACGCATATGGGTTGAATTTTATTTAAATCCAAAACTGCCCTTAAATATGAATTCAAAACGTTGACTAAATTTACTTTTAACTTTTATTAATATAAAAGACTTTTTCACATAAGAATATAGAAGACTTAAAAAGTTGATTAAAATGTAATATAATCATAAAACTGTCATTTATTAATATATAAAACAATGTTTTCATAACTGAATCAACCATCGAACTGGCCGGGTGACCGCTTCCCGATTCGACCGGTCCAATTGGATCATGTCTTTTTATTATTAAAATATATATTTTTATTTTTTTGGCCATCCCTAAAGTTTTTTTATTCTCAAAATGTTCTTAAGTCAGGTTTATATACCTAAAATGCACTCAAATTTTTTCCTTATAGTAAGAATGTCCTGAATATTTTTTAGTTCCCAAAATGTCCCTAAGTCAAAGGGGATATCACATACCTTTTTGTGGACCTGATGGCAAAGGTGGCAAAAGGTTGGGAGACGTCACTTGGTTGCAGACATAATCACGTAAAGCCATGGGAGGGTGATGAGGTCGATGTGAACGGCGTAAAATGGGTTCGGGAGGAGGACTAGCAGGTGATGGCTGAGGAGAAACTGGATTCGGTAGTGAGGGTTGTGGGACGGGAGAAACTGGTTTCGGTGATGAGGGTTGTTGGACTAGTGGGGAAGGATTGGATACAAAAAGAGGAATCACAGGGGCTGAATTTGAGGAAGTGGATGAAATGGACTCATAAGGAAAAATAGTTTCATGAAAAACAACATCACGACTAGTGAACATTTGATGGGTGGCAAGGACATAGAGCTTGTAAGCTTTTTGACCAACTGGATAGCCAAGAAAAATACAACGTTTGGCTCGAGGAGTGAATTTATGGGGGACGTGGACATCAGTAGCATATGCAAGACACCCAAAAACTCGAAGATGAGAATAAGAAGGAAGCTCGTCATAAAGTCGTTCAAAAGGAGTTTGGCGAGAAAGGAGTGGTGTGGGCAAACGATTAATTATATGAACAGCAGTAGAAACACATTCTGCCCAAAAATGTAAAGGAAGGTGGGCTTGAAAATGAAAAGCTCAAGCTGACTCAAGAATATGGTGGTGCTTACGCTCTACAACCCCATTTTGTTGAGGAGTATAGACACAAGAATGTTGATAAGTGGTCCCTTTTTGTTTAAAAAATTCCCGCATAGAGAAGAATTCTCCACCATTATCAACCCGAATGTTGGCTATAGAAACATGGAATTGTGTTTGGACAAATGAGAAAAAATTGACAAGTAAATGTTGTGTTTCACTTTTGTGATGCATAAAAAATACCCATGTGAATCTAGAATAATCATCCACAATAGTCAAAAAATATTTCGCACCAGAAAGAGAAGCAATTTTATAGGGGCTCCAAATGTCACAATAAATTCAAAATGTCTAACAGACGAAATTGAACTAACAGAAAACGGAAGTCGACTTTGTTTTGCAAGTGCACAAACATCACAAGCATTATTAGACTGGAAAGGGAAATTTAACAAATGTTTTGCCATAAAATCTAATCTAGAGGAAGACAAATGCCCCAATCAGCGATGCCACAAAGCGGTGGAGGAGGTGACCTGAGAACTGGGTGAACGGCAAGAAGTGGTTGCTATGGATGAAGTTTGAGGTTTTGGCTTCTCTGATGCTAATGTAATCAAGTAATAAAGTCCGTCTCGTTCACCCAAACCAATCGTTGTCCTCGTCATCAAGTCCTGCAAAATACACCAATGAGGGAAAAAATTTACTGAACAATTGAGATCTCTGGTAACTCGACTCACAGACATTAAATCCACCTTAAAAGATGGCACACCAAACACTTTTTTTTAAAGTAATAGCGGAATTCAAAGGTAAATTCCCAATGGATGTAATCGGAGCTTGTTCTTCACTAGGCATAGCAACTGGTGGCAAAAGGGTGTTCTTACTGCTGTTGACAAGCAAAGTTGGAGATGAAGTAATGTGGTCTGTTGTACCACTGTCGATAATTAATTGATGGAGCCGCAACAATGTTTGTAACAAACCTGAAGAAGCAGCAGCAGCATTAGCTTTAGGATTGGAGGATGATGGTGTCCCTTTACCCTGCATGATAGATAAGATTTGCTGGATTTGCAAATTAGAGAGCCCATTTGTCACTGACGGCACTTCCTGCATTATTGGACCCTCCTTGACACTGTTGACTGAAGACGGATGGCTATTGTTGCGCTTAAAATGAGTGCTTCCTTGATTGGACCTGTTTGATGCATGTTTAGGGTGTTCTGGTGGGTACCCACTCAGCTTCCAGAATGTTTCTCGCACATGATGGTCACGGTCACAATAAGAGCAATGCAAAGGTTTTCGATTAGATGAGTTAGAACGAGAAGAAGAACCTTGTCCATGTCGAACAGCCAGAGCCACCGGTTCAGCCCTTCGAACAACCCTGGCTGAGTTCTCCATCGTCTCATGTGCAGCCCCCAGGCTTCACTGCTTCTCTTCTTGTACAATGGAAGAGTAAGCCTTGGCAACATTAGGTAATGGATTCATCAATAGAATCTGCCCTTGGATTGCACTGTAGGACTCATTAAGTCCCATGAGAAATTGCATCAATCTGCGTCTCTTATGGTCTGCCCCACAAGAGCAAACGGTCTCATTATAGGATCCTAGTTCATCCCATAATTTTTTTTAGCCTTGTGTAATAAGCCGCAACAGTCATCTGATCTTGAGCAAGACAAGTAATGTCCCTCTCAATCTGAAAAATACAAGGGGAATTGCTTTGAGAAAAGCGATCCCGAAGGTCTTCCCATACCTCCTGGATGATGGTCGAAAATATGACGTTGTCTGCAAGATCCTGTGTGAGTGAATTGAGAATCCAAGAGAGGATCATATCATTGCATTTTTTCCACGAAGCATAGTCATCTGATTTGGCTGTGGTAGATGGCATTGTGGTGGTCCCATCTATGAAACCTAACTTGGATTTGACATTCAAAGAAATTGTCATGGCTCTACACGATGTCGAATAATTATCCCCATTAAGGGGCATGGAAACAAGCACCATTCCTGGATGATCGGAGTGGTGAAGAAAATATGGATTGGCAGCATCAAGCTAGCCTCCAGTCGATGGTTCCTCGTTTGCCATAATAATGGGAAACGGCGATAAAAGGAAGGCAAAAAGAAAGAGGGCAGAGAGCTAGGGTATTGTTCTCTTGCTCTGATACCATGTAAAAGAAGGAAAAAAATATTTGCCTTTGAATGAATTTCTATTGAATTAGGAGACGTAGCTTTATACAAGAGATTTCCACAATCATGCTAATCTATTCTAGGTAATCTAAGTATAAAAGGCAACTAAACAAATATACAACTAATACAATATATTTTGTCAATGAATGGCCAGATATCATTGATCTTCTCAACAATCTGTGGCTTCGGTTGAAGACTTGGTCTGTGTGTGTAAGTTGTGTGTGTGTCTTAACTTATCACCAAAAAAAAAAACTTTTGGACCGCAATTCGGCCATGTATGGGCATCTGCAGTGAGAGTTTTAACTAAAATGCCATTTTTTGAATTTCCACAATATATATATATATACACACACACACTAGCAAACCCCCCGTGCGATGCACGGGAGTATATAGAAACATGAAAATAGAATAACTAAATAAATACTGCATAATAATTATGTAAAAAGAATCAAAAAAACACATATATACGGGAGTATAAAGAAAATTGAAAATAGTTGAGTTAAACATGAGAGATAGAGAGAGACATAAGAAAATAGTTGAGATAAACATGAGAGAACTCTTAGGAATATTGGGATGAGTGTCCCCTTTCGAAAAAGAGAAAATAGGAATGTGAGATATATGAGAGAAAATTTAGGAAGTGATTGAGATTTTTTTACGTCCATTACTCTTATTAGAGTCCCCTGAAATCCCTCCAATAGTTTAAGAAGTGACTGGAGGTTTTTTTTACTTGGGCCCTATTACTCTTATCACAATCCCCTAAAATCTTTCTAATAGTTTTTTAATTAAGAGGGAGACATGTGTGAGAGAGAAAGTTAACGGTTGAGATTAAATAAAGATGACACATGACATCCTTAAAATATAAAACTCATAAGATTCTTGGAATTAAAGATTGAAGAGCAAAGAGAGGGGGTTAGGTGACACTAATTTCTTTATATTATAATATAGATATTAGCAGAGACCTCATGCGATGCACGAGCAATAATTAAGAATATCAAAAATTAAATTATAATTATTTATTTATTTAAATATTAAGTAATATAATTTAAGAATATTTAACAAATTTTATTTTTAATAATATAAGGTTTTTTTATTATTTGATAGACATTATTATTTGTATTAATTAATTAATTTAAAATAAGAATTTATTATTATTTTAATAACATTTAGTGGAGAATCATATGTTTCTTAGATTAAACTTAAATTAATACACCCAAGAGTTTGAGATAAGAGAGGACTCTACAATAGTACTGGAGATAGATAGGGCTCTAGGATGAGATAGTGGGTCCCAAACTTGCAAGAGTTGGAGATAAGAGAGGACACAACAATAGTGGAGATTGAGAGGGCTCTAGGATGAAATAGTGGGCCCCAAACTTGAACGATGGAGATTAAAGAGAAAAGCCGCATGTCATTTCTAAAATAGAACTTATGAGATTGGAGAGATTAGAGTTTGGAGAGCAAAGAGAAAATTCTTATTTCTTTATATTATAGTAGTATGTGTATCTATATTATATACTAAAGAAATAGGATGCTTAGGTAGCATCCTCTTTGATCTCCATTTTAAGATTTGTGATGTCACATCATCACATAGTGGGAGCCATAAATACCCTCTCTTAACTTCCCATTTTCTCTCCCCATTATTAACTCTCTCCCTTGCCCCAACAGATTCTTCTACTCAATAAAGACTTCCTCTCTCTCCCCAAGTCTTAACTCCACTTAAGTGGACTCATAAATACTCTCTCTTAACTACCCACTTTATACTTCTTTTTTTAATATTAAAAAATATATATATATTTTTTCTAAAAACCAAGGATGGGTGGATGAACCCTAAGGGTGGGTTGATTTAACCATAGTTAAGGGGTTTCAAAAGGGACACGTGGCAACCTTAAGGGTGATTACCGGATTTGCCCAATCCGATTATCAACTGTAGAGGATTTGGTCTCTAGATATTTTTGTTTTATGGTTTATACCAACTGAATTTCATAGAAGATGAGAAACCTTACAATTTTATAATTATACTTTATCAATTCTGATTCTTAAAAAAATCAGATTTTTCATTCATTTTTTCCCTATAGACTACTTTCCTAAATTTGCACTATTCTCTTACAAAATTTATTTACTTTTCAATCAAATGATTTTAGGGGTGCTTGATGTTTTGGTTTTAAGGTTTATATACCAACTAAAGTTTCAAATTTTAAATTTTAATTACAAATTCTTTTTAATTTTTTCTCATTTTCACAATTGGTTGGAAGATTACATTGGATACATATAGAGTTTATGATTCTCCGGTTAATGTATTTTTCGTTTCATATCTCATTAGTTGTGATGATTTTCCTTCCTTATTTTGCACACCCATATAAACACACATATCTTAAAATATATGAACATGCATGTTTATCTCATTCTATTTTGTGCCCGTGCATTGCACGGGGGTTTTGCTAGTATATATATATATATAATCAAAAAATTGTAACAAACTGATGGATACTACATTTGACTAGATCAAACTTTGGCGTAATATATCCAGCCCACCTAGGCTAGTTTTTTTCTTTTTTGTCACCTTTCTCTATAATTCATGTTTCCTTTGTTTAGATTTAATATATGTTTTGCTTAAAATAAATAATAGCATATTAAATTCCTCACGTGGTTTTATTTAATTTGGTTTGGACTTATATTAGGTTACCATCTTTGGATAGGGTTTTAGGGGTGTTTAACATCTTCCCCTAAACTTAAATGAATCTCTTATCCTAAATCTCAACTAGACTTTAGACCTTATCCTCCATATAAGTGAAATCCTATTTTTCTCAAAATAAATAGGTAGTGACTCCTTAAAGGTGTTTAGCATTATACATCCTAAGGGATTACCTCAAGACAGAAAGTCGATAAATTCTCACACTGGCACTCCTTAATTTTATTGGAGTCAACCATCACTTTCAATTTAAACTAGTAAGTGACCCGTGCGATGCACGGGAACATCAGAAAGGAAAATATAAATTTTAAATTTAATTTACTATATTAATTTTAAATTTATCAATTTGAAATACCGTAAAGATTATAGATTTTAAAAAAATGAAAATAAATATGATTTAAATAATATTTATTACTAATTAATTGTGAAAACATTTAATTTAGATTGCCTGAAAACAATTAAAATTATTAAAAATATTTAAAGACTTCAAATTACCTCAACCAAATTAATGCATGAACATTTATACCAATGGGTTGATGATTACAAGCGGCCTAACTCATGTTCCACAACCCCGCCTTATATACTCTAAATAAAATAAGATAAATTAAATGAGATGTCTAAGAAATAATGTTAAATAAAAAATCTGAACTTCAATCGGGATAGAAGTTCGAAGTGGATCCTAGAATCACCCACCCCCCTACTCCCAAAAAAAAAAAAATGAATCTCGTACAGCACAATATATTGTAAAGAAAATAAGATAAATCAAATGAGATGTCTAAGAAATAAATTTTTTTAAAAAAATGAACTTCAATAGAGAGAAATTTGAACTGAATCCTAGAAACACCCCCTACTCCCAAACAAAAAGGAACTAAATCCTGTTCAATAACCATTGGACAGAGTAGGGCCTATTGCAATTGTTGCGGACTACATTGAAGGTTCTATTGGTACCAAAGCTAACTCATTTCCTGTTTGATCAATGAACAAAACCGGAGGGCCAATACCCATCAAGTTGTACATCCAAAAGAATCTACATAGGACAGGCACATTAACAGACTAACCACACCACAGAGGAACGACATGAACAAACTGAATAACCGAACAAATTAGATATGAATATGGAAATTTGAATGCAATAAAAATAATAGATCTTATGAGTAATTTTAAATAAATTTTTCAAAAGAGATTGTTAAGTGCCTTTTGATTAATTAAGTAACACTAACTGCTCATTATTTGAGTACAGACTCCAGGCTTGTTAGCCACCTAACTCCTGGCGTTCATGCAGTACTGTTGGTTTAGTAGCATGTGAAGGACGTTCGTATTGAAATAGTAAATGTAGTTATTTGATAAAATAGGGAAATCGGTATGCTAGTAAAAAACTTTGATGCACAATTGATGATTGTTTTTTTTTTGGTAAGGATTTAAAAACAAATTCAGGAATAACAATTGATAATGATGAGAGATCGGAAAATTAATTAGGTTGATATATTATGGGAGAATAGCAAATGAAAGTAATAAATTTGCCAAAATAAATCAACGAAGGGATCACCTGTTAGTAGCATGAAGTAGGGCTGAAAATCCAAGATAGCCGTGCAAGATGGTTGTGATACCCGCAGTAGATGTTAGTAGCTAGCAAGCAAGAAATGATATAGGTGAAAGTACTTAGTGGTCGATAAGAGGAGATAATAGTAGAGAAGAGGAAGATGTATGTAGAAGTGATTGGAAAACAGTTGGGAAGTTTTAAAATGATTTGAAGAAGCATGATCTCAAAAGGCACGATATCTGGGAGACGGTTATGTTTAAAATGGCAAAATGATAAGCCTTTAATTTAAATGCAACCCAACTGTTTACAAAATTGGGCAAGAGAATGGGACGCAACCTTTGAAAGGCACAGACACCTCTCTGCACTCTCTTTCAAGAGTCTTATTAAGGAGCCCTAAAATCGCTCCCGGAATGCCACGTGGACCTCCCCGTCCTTGGCTTTCATTTAGTATAATTATTACATGGGTGGGCTATAATTTCATATGAGACAATCAACATTTGTCTAGTTGATGCGGACATGGGTTGGAACAATGGGTGGAGTACCTCTAAGAGTATATGCTCTCCCGCACAATATCTCTATGCATTTGACTATCATGGAATTTATGAGAAGAAAAGATTATAGACAAGAAGACAGTTAAGAACACATATAAACACCAATCCAGAAGTTGTTCTGACATGCTTAGCATAGACAAGAAAAGAAAGGTCTCTTCAACTCTTCTAGCTCATCACACTACTAAAATAAGACAACAATACCAATATATCCTATGATAGAACAACCATTCTTTTTTTTTTCAAATCCATGATCATAAGAAATCAAATTTTCGCTAATTCGGTCCCCCTCTTCCCTTGCTGGATGTATTCAAAGGCAGAATCAGGATAATTTTTAACCTTCTTGAACAATCTCGGTCTTTCCTCGCCCACCAGCCCATCTGCTAGACCTATCTCTTTTTCTGGTTCCGGGGCACGGAACACAGCCAAAGAGATCCTCTCCCTTTCTGAATTTGTCACTACCCTATGCACAGGGCTCTTGAATATTCCATTACTCATTATCTGCAAGTATCATACAATTAAACCAAGTTATAATACTGAATTGTTGATTATTTTCTCCAATAGTTGGCCTTTGTTATGCAAATTAGATCTCATTGCAAGTATTAGAAGCAATCAAAAAAAACTTATATCTATTTTCTTGGGAAAAATCTACTATATCCATCTTCTAGACCGCAATTCGGCCATGTATGGGCATCTGCAGAGTGTTTTAACTAAAATGCCATTGTTCGAATCTCCTCGACCGAAAGAAAACAAATTAAAAAAAACACCAAATGATTGTAACATGCCGATGGTTACAAACATTTGATTAGATTGAACTTTGGAGTAATATATCAGCCTAACGGGATCCAAAATTGAATTCTGAAGTCATTTGATCTCTCGTTTTTTTTTTTGCTAACGGAGAGGGTGTCCCAAATCCTTTGAGCCAAGGACTAGTCCTTTGGGGTATCCACACAGACCCCCTTGGGAATTTACCTATGGAGTGGGAGTTGAACACACACGACCATAGGGAGGAAACCCGGGAAACTACCCAACTGCACCAACCCCTCATGCCATTTAGATTATATAACTATACATATATATATACCTCCATTAGGTCGCCCATGTTGATGAAAAGAGCATGGGGAATTGTAGGAATTGCAACCCATTGATCATCTACGAGTACTTGAAGACCTTCCACTTCTTTGTCTTGCAAGACAACGGTGACTACTGAAAAATCTGCATGACGTTTCGAGCCAAGAACAAGATCAGGCCTTGGACATGGCGGGTAGTAGTTAAACCTCGCAAGCATTGTTGTTCGTTCTCCCAACTGGCTCGAGAAGCTATTCTCTTCCAAATTCAATGACCTTGCCATGATCTTTAAAAGGAGCTCTGTTATCGATTTCATCTTCATGCTATATTCATGTAGGATTTCTCTACAAGATTATAAATAAACCATTTATATTATGATTTGTATGGAATTAAAATTACAGACCTTGAGTAATTTATATTTAAGAGGGCATAGGCATGAGGCCCATAGGGAAGAGGGGTCTTAAAACTTTTGAAAAAAAAAATGTTTTATACTATATTATTTAATTTAAGAGGGTATGCCATGGGAGATGGCCCCCTAACTTTTTATAAAAAAATTACAAAGGGACACTAACCATGAACTTAGCCCTCAAAAAAAAAAAACCACCTATGAATATATATTGGTATTGACTAATCATTTTTCACAACCTCATCAATAATATTTATTAAAGGTTAATTCCATATCAGAACCTAAGTTATCTTAAAATGTCAAATAAGTGCCTACATTAAAAGATTTCCTTTCACAGACCCAATGTTTCAAGATTGGACAAATAAGGACCTGCAGTCTAATTTGGTTAACAGCGGTGAGTAATCTTAATTCTATTGCCAAAAATACCCTTATTCATCATTGACTAATGTCTCTTGGTCCTAACATGTATATACATATAGTCTTTGGAGTCAAATCCTCTACGGTTATCACTGTAATCGGATTTGCCTCACCCTTTGAGGTGGCCACGTGTCCCCCTTGACATCCCTTAACTGTGGTTCAGATTCACCCACCCCTAGGGTTCATCCAACCATTCTTGGTTTTTAGAAAAAAATATTAATTCTATTTTTTAAAATTAAAAAACTGTTTTTAGGGTTTTTTTAATATTAAAATATTAAAAAATAGAATTAATATTTTTTTCTAAAAACCAAGGATGGGTAGGTGAACCCTAGGGGTGGGTGAATCTAAACCACAGTTAAGGGGTGTCAAAGGGGACAAATGGCCACCTCAAAGGGTGATAACCGGATTTGCCAAATCCGGTTCACCATAGAGGATTTGACTCCATAGTTCTTTACGGTTTAGTAAAGGATTGAAATCCTTTATGGTTATAACCGGACTTGGGGGGTCCGGTTACATTCTTGAGGTCACCACGTGTCCCTTTCGTTACTCCTTTAACTGTGGTTAGGATTCACCCATTTATCCTAGGTTTTTTAAAAAAACATTTTTTTAACCGTGGTTAGAAAAAAATTTATTAAAATAATTTTTTTTCTAAAACTTTGAATAGGTGGGTGAACCCTGATGTGTGAATCTAATCTTAAGCACTATTTAAAAAGGACACGTGGTGGCCTCGGGAGTGTAAGTGGACCCCATAACCGTAGAGGATTTAATTTCATTCCTGCAGCAAAAGCTTCTTTTTTTTTTGTTTGGTAGATAGCAAAAGCTCATTGAAAAGGTCACAAGATATATTAAATATGACCATGGGTCTTTTTAGCCGAGGTCGCCACGTGTCCCTTTTGACACTCTTTAATAGTGGTTAAGATTCACCCATCCCTAGAGTTAACTCACTATTAGTGGTTTTAGAAAAAAAAATTATAATTATTTTAATAATATTTTTTATGACCATGGTTTAAAAAATGTTTTTTTTAAAACCTAGGATAGGTGGGTGTACCCTAAGGTGGGTGAATCCCAATCACAGTTAAGGAGTATTAAAAGGGACATGTGGCGACCTCAAGGGTGTAACCGGACCCAAATCTGGTTATAACCGTAAAGACTATATGTATACATGTTAGGACCAAGACTCATTAGTCAATGATGACTAAGGGTATTTTTGGTATTAGAATCAAGATTACTCACGGCTGTTAACCGAATTAGACTGTAGGTCTTTATTTGTCCAAATCTTGAAACGGTCTGCGAAAGGTAATCTTTTTAAACTAGGCACTTATTTGTCATTTTAAGATAACTTAGGTTCTGAAATGGAATTAACCCATTTATTAATAAGGAAATGTTTTTGAGACGGGAAATAGTTAACGGACCTATGGATCCCATTTACTAACCTAAGGCATCCCATCATGTAAGCCATCAATTTGGCTGCCGTTGGATTGTTGATCGGACGGCCCAGCGCTCTATAGCACCTGCAATCCAACGCATACAATCACTTACCAAAATGAAATTATGCCAGCGACCTTGTCCTCTAGCTTTGTGAGTGACACTCAGAGAAATTACAACCTTACGGTTCAAAAAAGATCTCAAAATTGATTATCACGTGCTTTCATATCAATAAAGTCCTTATATTGTGTTCAAAGGAGCATTGTGTTTGGTGTTCTTTGCTCATCTTGCCTAATATGCAGATCTAACTCTAAAGTACAATCATTCAATTAATGAGCAGTCTTTTAGTCTCTTTATATATATATATATATCAGAAAATAATAGAGAAATAATGGAAATAGGGTAATTTATAAAAACTTTTCCTTCTTTTTTTTTTAATTGGGTATGATTTTACCATTTGATTTTTGGTCCCACACCACTTAAATTCCATCAAAAGAATATAATGTAAAAAATAAAAACAAAAAGCTCCAAAATTGAAGATGCAAATTTTCTATATGAGACTATAGGTATGAATAGGAGAATTTAAAAGCCGATCTTGATTGAGACGTGATGAAAACCACTGTCCTAAGAATCGATTTTTGTTCCTAAAGATGCACTCTAATGTAATTAGTGTAGGAATTGGCTTGAATTGGGTTTTCCCGTAGGTGTAGGTGCCACTCGAGCGGTTACGCGACCGGTAAGTTTGGAGTCCTTTGGAGCATTCCGCTCAGGTAGAGCTGGGCACCGCTCGAGTGCTTAGGTAGACTGGAGTCCGAGTTTTGCTTGGAAACACCCATTTCGATAGGGGTTGTTTCTATTTGTCTAGGACTACTCTTGTATAAGCTTATAAATATGTAGGTATAGGTCTGGTTTGGTAGGCATAAGAGAGTAGGAGATAATAGAAATGGATTAAGCATACTATGGCCTGGGAAAGGTAAAAAGGAAGATAGATAGGGATTCTTCTTTAAGTTTTATTAAGAAGGTGACATGAGTGGGGTGTACAAGGGCTTCATCTGATAAAATGGTCTATATGAGTTGGTTGAGATTGATATTTAATATGAGAGGAGGGTGATATTGTACTGGTTTCTCAAGATTTTTTTGAATAAGAAAGAAGTTATCGGATCTTAATCCGTGGATATAGGCAGGTTATTGTCGAACCACGTATCTCTTGTTTTTACTTTTGTGTGTGCTTATTTATCTTTTCCGTCAGGTATATTATTTCTCTATAGTTAGTAGTGAGTGTCCTGCAACTAGTAACCCCTTAATGGTCTAACGACAAGCCCACTAAATATATACACACTAACTGTTAGCCCAATAATGCCTTAATGGCTAGCCCATTAAATAGACTTTGCTCATAATATACATAACTAACTTGTGTGCATGTGTAGTCAGGGTGGAGCCAGGTGGGAGGCTGTGGGGGCATGTGCCCCCACTCAACTTTTGAAAACCAAATTATTATTTTTTTTCATTTTTTAGATATAGCATGGGATTTGGGGCAGTTGACACTGAACTTTGGGAAATATTTATGTTTTGAGTTGGGATCATGTTTGAATTCACACACTTGTCCATTTTAATCCATATTAACTATTGTTAAGATATATTAACCCTTAGGGTTCAACAATCTAACTTTTATTTTTAGTGAAAAAATTAATCATAAGGGTTAACCAAAGTTAAATGGGGGCTATGCAAGTGTGATTGAACTGTTCATATTAAATCGTAATTGGACATAATCTGAACTCATATTTTTTATACTAAGTTATTTAAAAATTTAATTGGGCATACTACTAGGACAAGGAGGCAGTTGTCCCTAAATAATATTATACTATATTATTTAAATTAATTATTTAACTCAGAGGTAAGAGGACAGTTGTCCCGTATATAAAGAGAAATTATAATCATAAGATATGTACAAAATGTATGGACGAAACGACCCGAGAACTAAGTTGTCAAAAAAAATTCCGGGGCTATGCCCCCGAACCCCTAGACCCATAATATTTTGTACCCATCTAATCTTTCTCCACAAATTTCATCAACAATTACTATTATTTCTAATCAAGAATAGGTGCCCCCACTACTATATAATCCTGGCTCCACCCCTGTGTGTAGTCAACCGTATATACTACAATTGTTGAGAAGAAAAAAAGAAACGTTAAGACAAGACACTCTTGGCCCAACCCTAAACACTCTAAGATCTTTTTTAGTACTTGTTCAGCTCTTGTTTCGAGTCAAGAGATGGGCTCGGGCTCGTAGCTACTCCATCCTCATTGATGCTATAAGCCCAAGAAGAGAAATGTTTAACTAAACATAAAATGCTCCTAAATCTTTCCTTTCTAATCCACTAAGTGTCAGAATGTGAGTTGGCTTATTTTGTCTTTTTTAATGCCACATCAACTCTAATCGTAACCGTTTAATAACTAAGATAAACGGTTAAGATTTGGGAGTACACTTTGAGAGTATCCCTAGACTAATTCATCTAACAAGGAGAAGAAATGTATTTCCTAATTGCAATTCTAAAAAACAAAATCAATTTAAGAGCACATGAGGTCAAATAGTCCAAAGAGTTTAGAAGAATGTTAAAAGAAACTCAAAGAGACAAAAGCAAGTGCATTTAGATTTGCAAAATTGGAATTGACCGACTGAATTGAATTAAGAATTTAAGTTCCGCCTTCTAATACTTGAATAGCGCTTCAATTTATTGCAAAGTTGCAACAATTTCAATTTTGTAATTTTTGTAATGCGCCCTTAACAAAGAAATTGGAATTGTATGACGTAATTGTGGCAATTTCAATTTTTGTGATTTTTTTAGCGTTACCTAAACGAAACTGGACTTGCAAGACGGAATTAACAAGTTCAAGAGATTTATTACTCACAATAAAGAAAGGAACCCAACAAAATAAACCACAAAAATATAATAATAAAAATAACAACAACAACAATAACAATAATAATAATAATAATAATAATAATAATGATAATAATAATAATAATCTCTATTATTATAAGACAATGAGGGGTAGATAACGTTGATTGACTTTTTTTACTATGACAAAAAAAATTAAATATTAATTATCATATTACTATTTAGTTAATGGATATTTAAGAATATTAAAGTCATTCAAATCTATTAACCTCAATCTCCTTAGATAGGGCTGATTCTTTCAATTTTCTACTCCTATTTTTTATCACCGTCTATATGTTTTCAACCGTTGTACAACTCACCATTTTTAACACATTTTCTCTCTCTCACGTCTCTCCTATAACACACATGCATGCGTCACGTGGGTATCAATAAGGGCCCTGTTTCCACTCTCTCCCTCTTTCACTTGCAACCTACTAGTGATAACAATAACATATCAAACAATCAGTCCCGTTATGACTCATAGGTGGCTATCAATAGGGCGTCTCTCCTTCGAAGAGTTCTAGTCAAACCATCTAGATAACATTTGTTACTATTTCAATTTAGTTTTGAAATACACAATTATTCATGGATATTGGTCTCCTCGATCCAAACCAAGTAGCAACCTTTAGTTAATCTTGGATTTCATCTCTCTCAACATTCTCAATTTTGGGTATTGTGGTACATAAAAACACAGTTGTTCTAGCACTTTGAAAGCTCTGAGTAGCAACCCTAAATAATTCTATTGATATATTATTTTTTAGTAGCTTGATATTTTTCTTCATAAATTGTTCTTTTCGATGTCTTATAAAATTTTAATTCAGTTTGATCATGATGCATTTGTTGCATAGCACTCCGAAAGAACTTTTATTTTGGCCATTAAAATCTAATACAGTAGACATCTTCTTCAATCTCTTAATCATTATAAATAATTGAGACAAGATACCGATAATAATCATTTTTTTGGGATATCTCTTGATCATTTATTTTAACAATATTTTCCACTGCCATGCCTACTGATGAAGCTATATATCCAATACGGGTCACTGATTTGCCTCACCGAAACAAAACTAATGAATGGATTTTGGAGTTTTGAGATGTCAGATGAATGCACTGCATGGGTAGAGCTTGTTTATTTATTTCTAGCCTCCAGTCCATGTTAAGGGGATTTTTTATTATTTTATTTTTGTGTAAGGGAGGGTGTCTATACCCTAACAAGAAAGGACAAGTCCCTTCGGATGCACGCAATCACCTGCAAACCACATGTTGAGGATAATTTGGAGATGAGAAATTTTGAAAGCATATATAGTGTAAACGTGTTGCGACGAGGTAAGTATGGTACATTCTTTTAAAATATAAATAATTTATGTAATTGTTAATAGAGCATCATGATTTCAGACAGGGTGGTTAATCATGTTAATTTGACATTATTAGGGGAATTTTCATTTCTGAAGCAAAATATAAATCTAAAGACTATACACATCTGTTTTATCATTATGTTCTCAAAACAAGTGACTTGTTTTATATTGATACAATCAAATTACGACCATCATGCTTCTTGATTGTAGACTTAATTTCAAAAAATATAAAATAAAATATTATTCAAAATCTAATCTATTAGAATTAGAATCTAATTGCTATAATTAAGCAGAAGACTTGAGTTGTTTGATATGAATCTTCAATCAAATACTAAGGGAAGATTTAATGTTACAATGGTATGTTTTATTTTCTAAGATAAATTTAAAAATGCAGTTTTGATGGGATTAACGGTTAGTATCTGCTGTTATATGTACACCGTTATTGACACTACTACATGACACTTACTGCTACAACAGTCACTATTAAATCATCTACTAAGGTCACTATAAGAAAACTACTGAGCAGCGACAGAATATTGGCGACGGAAATATTTTCGTCTCTAATACACCACTTTCAGAGATGGAAACTAGTATCGTCACTACTATTCCATCTCTAATTAGTATTTGGATATTTATTCAATTTTTATTTGTAAAAATAATTTATAGAGATGAAAATATTTTGTCACTAAAAGTCATTTCCGTTCTTTTGGTGGAACTTTTAAAAGTCCGGAACATTAATATTTTGAAACAAGAGGTAAGAGTATGAGTTGAGAGAGAAGAGGGTTTCTTAACTCTTTTACACAATAATATCTCAGAATTATCAGCTTCAATCTAATTAGAAGTTCCACATTTATGTAACTTAAAAAGTCCAAAATTTTTGTTGAAACTTAAAAGTTCTCTATTTGTAATATTTTTATACTCTATGAAATAATATAGTTTTAGACATTAAATAAAATTAAGCATGAAACAATGAGAGTTCAGACTTTAAAAGTTCCACCAAAAGAACAAAGCCTAAGGGATTGAAAAGTTTCCGTCGCTAACAGTTTTAGGGACGGTATTCGAATAGAGACGGAAATCCTCCGTATCTGATAGTCAAAGAGCATTAGAGATGGTAACTTTTTCCGTCTCTAATACTATAAAAAAATTAGTGACAGAAACATTTTCGTCTCTAATGAGGGACATTCATTAGAGACAGAAAATCAACCGTCACATTTAATTACCAACAAAGGAAACATTTTTGTCATATTTGATTATTAGAGATTGAAACATTTCCGTCACTAATTCTAAATCAGACAAACATTTTTCCCTTACTAATTAATGACGAAACTATTTCCGTTACTAATCAGAAACGGAATTTTCCGTCACATATGCCCTTTTTGTCACTAAATTATCAGTTTAAATTGACACATAGTGACGGAAAC
Organism: Tetracentron sinense; assembly: GCA_015143295.1. Taxonomy (NCBI): domain Eukaryota; kingdom Viridiplantae; phylum Streptophyta; class Magnoliopsida; order Trochodendrales; family Trochodendraceae; genus Tetracentron; species Tetracentron sinense. The sequence continues at coordinate 28,190,977 of CM026565.1, read as the reverse complement.
TTACCGTCGCTAATTAGCGACGGAAAGATATTTCCGTCTCTAATAACTATTAGCCACAGTCGCATTAGTAACGAATTAGCAACGGACGAATTTCAATCTCTAATAATCATAGCAATGGGAAATTATGCATTAGTGACGGAAACGGGAAATTGTGTATTAGTGATGTAAATATTCCATCACTGCTCGATAGATTCTTGTAGTGGGTCCACCATACTCTGCAACAAAAACTCGAGATTACAACTATACATTTTTATTTATATAGCAATTAATCAAACTGCTTATACTATAGAGAGAAACATGAAACCAAAAAGTCCATAAGATACGCCGATTTAAAAAAACGGTTTGTAGAACCATTTAAAAAAATTTATGTGAGATTGAGAAATTAACTGTCAAGAACATATAGCCTGATCGATCTCGATTGATCAATCTCACACTTCGCCTGTGAAGAACTCTGGAAATAGACCTCAGGATAACTGCAATTAATCAACCTAATCCTCTTTTGGAAGGGTTTGGGAGGTCTTAGAAAATTTGGATAAAAATAAATTTGTTTGATGATCTGTCCCATTTATAATCATTTGTTACATTGATTATGAAATCAATTCCATACTGATTATATGATTTTGCTATACAGACCTGTTGATTTTGGAACCCCTATTTTCTCTCCAGTACAATATCTCTATACATCGGACTATCATGAACTTTGTGAGAAGAAAAGATTATAGACAAGGAAAAGTTAAGAACAAACTCCAAACCAAAAGTTGTTCTGACATGCTTAGCATAGACAGGAAAAGAAAGGTCTCTTCAGCTCTTCTAGCCAAACACATTGCTAAAATAAGACAACTATAATAATATATCCTATGATAGAACAACCCTTCTTTTAAAAAAAACACAAGATTATGATGATAATTAATCAAATTTTCGCTGATTCGATCATCCTCTTCCCTCGCTGGAAGTATTCGAACGTCATATCAGTATAATTTTTCACCTTCTTGAATAACCTTGGTCTTTCCTCACCCACCAGCCCATCCACCGGTCCTATTTCTTTTTCTGGTTCCGGGTCATGGAACACGGCCAGAGAGATCCTCTCCCTTTCTGTATTTGTCACTACCCTATGCACAGGGCTCTTGAATATTCCATTACTCATTATCTGCAAGTATCATACAAACCCATTTAAAAACTGAATTGTGGTAAGGAAATTACATCTCATCAAAACTTATATCTATTTTGGGGGGGAGAAATCTCCTATACCCATCTTCTAGACCGCAATTCGACCATGTATGGGCATCTGCAAAGAGAGTTTTTAACTAAAATGCCATTTTTTGGATCTCCACTAGCCGATGGCTACAAACATTTAATTCGATCGAACTTTGGCGTAACATATCAGCTTAATGGGATCCAAAATAACTCATCTGGAAGTCAGCTGATCATGCCATTTAGATTATATAACTATACATATACCTCCATTTGGTCGCCGAGGTTGACGAAAAGAGCGTGGGGAATTGTGGGAACTGTAACCCATTGATCATCAATGAGTACTTGAAGACCTTCCACTTCTTTGTCTTGCAAGATGATGGTGACTACTGAATCATCTGAATGAGGTTTCAAGCCTAAAACAAGATCAGGCCTCGGACATGGCGGGTAGTAGTTAAACCTCGCAAGAATTTTTTTCCGTTCTCCCAACTGACTCGAGAAGCTATTCTCTTCCAAATTCAATGACCTTGCCATGACCTTATAAAGGAGCTCTGCTAACGATTTCATAATCATGCTATATTCATGTAGGATTTCTCTGCAAGATTGTAAATAATCCATTTATGTTATGATTTATATGGAATTAAAATTACAGACCTTGACTATTCCCTCATCAGATCGAGATCGCTCCCTACTACTATTGTTGCTGTTGCAGATGATGATTGATGTTGAAAGCTATTAGATTCCTATAATTCTAAGCAGTGTTGTTAAATTCAGAAAATAACATAATTAAATTACCTAAAACCATTTGGGTTATCTGGCCAGATTTTGGGCTTTCTTTGATCTTCTGGGTGTACAAAGAGGAACAGGCGATCAGACCAGTCAAGAATTTGCTCTTCTGTAAGAACATAATCATTGCCATACCCTTCCATCTCATCAACTGTTGTGGAATACTTCTTCTTCTCTTCCAGTGGTAATTTGAAGAACCCTTTTGAGACTTCATGCACTTCATCTAGAAATGAACTTGAAATCCCATGGCCTATTGCCTGAAACTCAAGTATGCTGTAAGATCTTGGAAGATCTAACATGGTTGAATCTTGAAACAAGAAAAATTCATAGAATAGCTAATATGGACTAGAATAATTAGTGGTAAGTGGTAACTAGTATGTAACAAGTAGTTTTATAAGGTGGTGGTGTGAAATCAGACCTGGAAGCAACCACACCAGGAAAGAGCTGATCGAAGTTTCTCTAATTCTTCTTCTTCTTTTGTGGATGGGGACGATGATGAGGAGAGTAGACTGAGATCAATGACGGGGATCGAAGATAACACAGGAGAAGCCTTGATGGGTGAATCTTTCGCGTCTCTAAAGATGTATTGTGGTGGCAGTTCATCGCCGTTGATGGCCAATTCTTGGACAAGCTTCGACAGCGATACCACCTTTGCAGGAAGAAGACTTCCGGCCATGGCTTCGTCTGCTAGTGCAAGTTGAAGGATAACCCAGAATATTTGTAACATATACAAAAGGGAAAAAAGTCGTCCTGGCCTTCCTCTCAGCCAAAATTCAATACATGTCGTTACTTTCAGCTAAGAACCAACACTTGTCCTTACTTTAATAGGTTTTAGTTTTTCACTGAGAGTAAGGAATGCCTGAGAGTGGGCTAGCTCGCCTGAAAAGCGGGAATGCTAGCCCACTTTCTCTCCTCTACTATATAATGCAAACACGTGTCTTTATGTGTTTGGCTGTTAGCAACAATACAAATGTAAAAGTAGGGGTGAATAAAGACACGTGTTGCTATCATACAAAGTGGGGAAAAGAGAACCCGAGGTAACATTCTCCAATATAAAAAGCTGTAGAAGCATATATCTTCTCATTTTACTTCTAATTGAATCTAATCTCACATCTATAAACTGTACATAAAAATTTACTTTAAAAAACATATATGTAATTAGAAGAGGCAATTAATTCGACAACTTTTAGTTAAATCCCCCTTATGTCCCAACTTTGTTGCCAAACTACTGGCACCTGGATACCTATGGTAAATTCCATATAGAAGTTCAAACTGAGACCCAAGGAATTGTAGGTCCTAAACCACTGCTTGGCGTCGCCTACCTCAACGAATTTCACAAAGGTCTATGCTTCCACCAGGCTGCATCATTTGTAGGGTTGGGAGACATTCAGAGACTCAAATGTGTACAAGTTCATCAGAAAATCCTCATTTTGGTTATCATTAGCTAGCAACAAGTACAACATAAAATGTATACTTTATCGAGAAATAGAATACAGGGCACTAAGGCCGTCACAAAACTACATATCATCTTGAGAAATACAATAAAACCTCCAAATATATATAGTGCGTACGTATTAGATTTCCCCTCGATATCCCCCCGAACCAAAATAGTCTCTTCTCGAACTGGCCATCGCCACGCTCTTCTGGTGCTCCAACTTGGGACAGTCACGGATCCTGTGGCCAAGCCCACCACAATACACACAGCCTTTGACTCCACTTGCATTGGTGATTGCATCCACATCTTCCATAGGATCATTTAACTCTGCCAACACAGGTGGGATCCTCTGTTTTGCTTCTTGCAATAGGTGCTTCAAATCAAGAAGAGTAGTCTCACTCTGGTTCTTGTTTATAAATGTTGTTGCTATTCCCGTCTTCCCACATCTTCCAGTTCTTCCAATCCTGTGGACGTAATTCTCAATTTCCGCTGGCATATCGTAGTTAATTACATGCTGTATATCAGGAAAATCCAGTCCTTTTGAGGCGACATCTGTTGCAACCAATACGTCTTTTTTCCCTGCTTTGAACGATGAAATGGCATACTCTCTCTCTTCTTGATCCTTCCCTCCATGTATTGCCACAGCTTCAACTCCTTTCAGCAGGAGATATTCGTGGATGTCATCCACATCAGCCTTGTTCTCACAAAATATCAGGACAGGAGGTGAAGTCTTTTGGAGACATTCGAGAAGATAAACAATCTTTGCTTCTTGCTTCACATACTCGACTTCTTGTATCACATCCAGATTAGCTGCTCCTGCTCTTCCCACATTGACGGTGACAGGTTTCACCAAGGCACTTCTCGCAAAGTTCTGAATCTTTGTGGGCATGGTGGCAGAAAAAAGAAGAGTTTGTCTCTGGGCTTTAAAATGGTCAAAGACTTCTCTTATGTCATCTTCAAAGCCCAAATCGACCAACCTGTCTGCCTCATCTAATGTCAAGTACCTGCAGAAGAAAAAAAAACAGGTGAAAGGGCAGCACAAACCAGAGAAATATAGCTTAGCCTAGCTTCACCAAACATATGGTCCCGCCTGGCAAGCTAATTCCAATCACTAACATGAAATTAACAGTAAAGAAAGACTAAAGAGATAAATGAACAGGTGAATTTAAGAGGGCAAAGACTGCATAAACTTTTAAAATAGATACTTAACAACACAATTAGTTAATTAAGATAATTGCCAATAGCATCTATGCAATTACCGACATCATGCATTGCTATGCTTTTGTCCTCTATTTTCTCAGAATCTGGGCTGAAAAGCTATCTGTTTAGTACTTTGCTATTTGCTCTGTGATTCCAGAACTATGTTTTGTCCATTGAAGTACATTTGTATACTTATATACCAATCTAAGGGTCTCTGTTTGGAAACTCTACTCGCATATAAGCGCTTAAAAATAAGCTCTAGAGAAAAAGCTCTAAAAATTTTCAGAATTTGAACATTTGATAACGGTCTGAAAAAATCCTCTAATTTTGGAATAGTATGTTCGTTAAAACTTAAAACTACTTATTCCCTGATTTTAAGAGCTCATTTGAAGGGTAAAAAATGTCATTTTTAAGGAATGCAAATACCTGACTACCCATTCTTATAAGAGGCCCAGTAACCACAGCATCCATCAGTCATGGAAGAAAGTGAGGCAATAAGGCAGCCATTGGTTTATTGTTAAGTAGAGAGCAATGAGTCCTCCAAGAGCAATCATCACATTGAAGGGAGCCCCAAGATTGATGGTGGCAGAGGCTATTGTGACATTGAACTCCCTCATCCTTGCAGCAAAAGTCCCAGTTCCTACACTGAAATCCAATCCAATCCTGACCTACCCAGGTTTAATATCTAGGACCTCAGTAATAAGGAAATCAGAAATCATATTCAGATTCTGAGTCCAGATTTTTAATCACTCTGGACATCTCGTGCTCGGTAAGATTGAAGCAATTCGCATACTTGAAGAACCCCTTGCAAGTGTCAATGCTAGCCAGGCAAGTGAAGGTCACGCATCTGTACTGACCCATTAGGGGCAGTTGGTCTCATGATCAAAACCCCTCCAGGATTATGATTATCATCGTTACAACAAGAATGGATCCTGACATTAATCACCTGCTTATGTGGTTCACCAACAAGGGGAGGATCTTCACATTTTGATATAGAGCTAAGAGCATCTCAAAAACATATTATCATTCTAATATAGAGCTAAGAGCATCAGTGATCAGTGCTAAATGTCATACATAAAAGCACCTCAAACTTAACTTGTTAATTCTTTAGAGTAATAATTTGTATTATTTTATGCTACTTGGTTGTTTACATTTGTTACAGGTTCATCCAAGAAAAAGAGCTTAATATGGATGGTTAGAAAGATCTCGGGAGCAAAAGTGAAGAAGAAATGATCAATCACCGTTCCTGCATTTTGGGCTTATTTTAATTACATAAAAGTTTCCTTTTTATTCTTTAAGGCCCAAACTTTGTAGAGAAAAGAAGAATTGTAGAGAAATTAGAAGTCCTTATTGTATAAGGACTCTTTCTCTCTTTCTCTATAAAAGGAGAGATTCCTTATAGAGATTCCATCCTCATCATTATTATCAGAGAGAGAATTTTGTAGAGATTTTGGATTTGAAGAAGAAAAGCTCTTGAGATCAAGGAAGCCATGAAGAGAAGTGCTACAACTTTGTCTATGAAGATGTTGCATTCCTCCCTCGCGATGAACTAATTTACACTCTAAGGTTTCGATGAAACCCTAGCCAAGTAACTGTGTCGTTTTATTTTTGATTTCTTAGTTGTAGGACATTGATTGCATAATGAGAGGATTGTTTTCAAACAACCGGATTTATTTTATTTATATTTGATTTCAATGGAATTTTCAACCTTGTCTTAGGTCTTATGAAATTCGAATTAAAATCACTTGTGTTAATTTTCGTTAGAATTTAAACATAGGTTTTATGCAATAGTTTTAACATATCGAGAGACCAAGTCCTAAGATATTTTATGCTAAGGGAAGACGAGTGATTACACAACCGTACAATAGTGTGTATCATTCGTGCTAACCGAAAATACGATATGCCTAGGGCTTGATCCCTTGAACTTTTCTAGATTAGTTGAGAGGGGACATGCTGTCACTCTAACTAGAATGTTTGCAATTTAAAAGGTTAGGATAAATTCAAAATAAGAGTTGGTTATTAGGTTAGTTGTGGATTTGAAAACCCTAGATTTTCTATTCCAAATGATTTAAAACCATTAGTTGATAATTAATTTAGAAATCTCCCTTAGTTTAATTCATTGTTTTAATTTAATTAAACAAAATTCAATTACCCATTTTATTAGTTTAAAATTAATCTGAATAAAAGGCAACGAAACCAGCGCAGTCCTCAGAGGAACGATACCTTTACTAGTACTATTCTACGGAATTATCACTAAAAATGAAAAATTTAAGATTGACTGACGATCAATCAGAAATCTGCTCAAACAAAGAGCTCATATATCAAACAATATAATGTCTAAAATCTGCTCAGATTATGTTCTATACTAGAAAAGGCCACCTATATGGTAACAAAGCCGCAGAATCGGTCATCAGACTATTGCTGTGCAATCAACATCTACTAAAATTTTTAAACTGTGTTAAATGATGATTGTCCAAGTTTCTCCAAACTGAAACCTATTACACTTACAAAGTTTATAACATAAAAACAGAAAAAAAGATGGTTCCATCTGTTAGAAAAGATCAATCATGGAATGTAATAGCAATGTTAGGGTCTGTCAGATGCTCCATGCTAATGGATTTTACAATGAACTTGTCTAACTTCTATAGGTTGAGAGCTTCGCAACCGTAAAAAAGTAAACACAACGAGAGGGTTATTCATCATGAAAATCATAACCTAGCAGCAAGAAGAAGGGAAACTGGTCGCTCTAACGACGGCAGTCTCCCTTCTTCGGTAATCCCACAAGAGCAGAAAGATGGAAATCGTCGAGAGACAAAAAAACAGATGGGTTAAGGGCATCCCTTCTCTGTTTTTTTGGGTTTTATGTTGGAGGGCACAATGGGCATTACAATAAATTTGTAAGGGCAAAATCATCCATAAACCCGCAGAAATTTTGACGTCGTTCCTCTAAAACTTTAGACCTAAAAAATAAGGAACCTCCTTGCCACTTATTTGTTTAGACGTTTTACCTCTATTTCTAAAATATTTAGAAGTGCAATAACAGGGTTATCAAACGCTAAAGTCCAATAAGGCAATAAGCTCTAAAACTGAAATAAGCTCTTATTATTCAGAGTTATCAAATGCAACCTAAGCTTATTTCCATACTCCATACTTGCATGAGCTTAATTTTCTTTGAGCAATCCATAAAAATGCCCCAAAAATCAGAAAACAAAAAAAAAATCAAAAAATACTTGGTCGGATTTGCTTTGAAAATATGCGTGACTTAATTCCACTTAGGTGGATATGCAAGCAACCTTGATCGAGTCCAACTGTCCTAAGTAGAAACTTTAGGTTAGTTTTCTTTTTTATATTTGTTTTCATTTTCTGTTTATTGTTATTTCAGGTAGTTTCCATATTGGTTTTAGAAATTTCTCATATGAGTTGACATATTTCCGTTTTAGTTAATGATACTTAGAAATTGCCTAAAAGGATATTTCTACTTTAAGTTGATCTCTTGCTTAGCATATTCCATTTTAAGCATGATTCTTAAATAGCATGTTCCTTAATTGGGAATTGTAATATGGTTTCTAATTTAGTCTAACATGGGTTTAGGAAGTAACTGCCTTTGGCGAATCTCTAAGTGTGCTTACCACCTTCCCTTAACACAAACAAATCTCTTACTCCAAATCTTTGTTTTAGATCACTTGTCTTATCTATGATTAGATTAGGATTCCTATTATACCCTAAAATTAGAATAGGAGGCGACTCCATTTCAGTGATTTTCCATTATTCCGAATTAGGTTTTCCCAATTTAGAATTGTGCAAAATCCATGTCCACATACTTAAAAATGATTATGGTAAAAAGCGCAGATAATTTCCTGGGTATAAATTAAACATGAATAGAGATTTTGATCTAGCTTATATTGATTGCTTTCTCTCCCTTCCTATTCCTCAATCCTACCCCAGATCAGCTCATATGTTTTTGAACATACTTGAAGCATAGACACGTCATTTCTGCATCACCGATGGAAAAAAAATGTGTTCTTTCTTCATCACGTAATATTTTAAGATGAAAGTTCAAAAACAAGAAGCACAAGAAGTCATGAAACAAAATTAGAAGTTGGCAGTGGCAGTGGCAGTGGCAGTGGCAGTGGCAGTGGCTAGGGCTGTATTCAAGCCGAGCTTGCCTTGAACTTATTCAAATTAGTCTCAAGCTCGGTTCAAGCTCAATTCAAACTAAAATATCCCAACTTGAGCTCGAACTAATTCAAATTCGAGCTGAACTCGAATTGGATCAAGCTTGACTTAAAATTATGAATATTATTGTCATAATAATGCTTTTAATCAATGGGCCTTCTTGGCTCACATGGGCACTCTATACAAGTGAGTATATGCTTCTCTCCCTCTTCAACCCCTATTTATAGGTCAATCTTCTCCCTTTCTTTCATATCTCCCCGATGTGAGACTTTTTTGGTCACTCTTTTCTTGTCTTTGTCTGACTTACCAATAGCCTACACGTGTACACCATGTACCCAAAAAAAAAAAGCTTATACTACAAGGAGTTTTCCTTTTTATGACACATGTACTCTTGATTATTTTTTATTTTTGAGAGGTAAATAAAGTATTCATTAAAAAGATCAAGAAGAGGTACAAGGATTCACAAACAGTGAATCTGGTGATTATACAAAAAGTAGAGAAAGATTCTTCCACTTGCATTTAATGAGTGACATAACACCTAAGTGCATTTAATGTTCAAATTTAAATATATATTCTATTATACGTATATTCAACAAAAGTACATATAGTCAAGAGAAAGGGCCATCCTTCTTGAGAAGGACCTTCCTTTTTCTATATGAATGTGACATTTCATTCACTAGTTAAATTTCAAATTACATATATATATATAAAAAGGGAACCGAGCCGCAAACATGCCAAACCGAGCCTTAATGAGCTGAGCTGAATCAAACAGGGTCGGACTCGAGCTCTTTGAATATTCGAGCTCAAATTATAGCTCAGCTCATTCAAGCCTGATACACCAGCTTGAATGAGATGAGCTGAGCTGACGAGAAAGCTGGTCTTGAGTGCAGCCCTACCAGTGGCAGTGGCAGTGGCTGCATCTCATGTTCAACACAAACAGAAAACAGAAAAACATCTATTGGGTCTTCACATCTATAATGGTTGGTAGTAAAAATAGGCAAAATTACTAGGAACAAAATAAATCAAACCTCGGACTTTCAGATCCAACATGTCTGACGTCAATGTCCAACAAGCTTAAGAGTTGTTTGCTAAATATGGCTCCAAGCTTTAGCTAGAACTTATTGAACCATAAAAAGTGGATGTGAACGAGGTTACATGTTCTAAGGAGCAAGAGGAAGAAGTGGCAGAGTAGAAGGGATATCTGATGGACTAGGTAGTTGGCCCAAGGCCTTATTTCCACTCCTTGAATGATTGTGGAGAGAGCTCAGATTTGAAGATGTCTGAATCTATCTATCCTCTGTAGAATTTATTTTTCTATCTGTTAACATTTGGCTGCGAGGAGGATGCATATGTTATAAGAGGAGGGTACAGAGTTTGGTAATAGAAGATTTTCAGGATCCATTATATCTAGTACCAGGTTCTTTGTTGGGTCCGAAGATTGGAGTTCACTGTTCAAAGTGGCTTCATTGAGGGTAACAAAGTATCAGCTAAAATTTGTTTTACCTGAAAAGTGGAAGAGAAAATTCATGGCTCAATGTCCTAAGGAGTCAAAAGGAAAGGCGTGCAAAGTAAGAGTGATCTCCTCTGTTGAGCTAGGTTGCTGGGCCTTATTTTTAATCCTTGAGAAAATGAGAATGATTTTTCTTGCCTTTTGATAGTGTGAGAATGGTTATTATTTCTATTCCTTGAAAATATGGAAAGGGTCCTATTGCAATTAAAGATAACAATGTAAAGCCAGATCATCATAGTCTCTCCTGATGGAGTACTAGGCTCTATAACAAAAAACTCTGTTTGTTTCAATAATTTGTGAATTATTCACGCAATTTTGGGTTGAAGAAGTATTCACGAATTATTGGAATCCCGAATTATCTGCTAATTTCCCGAATTTTCCGAATTATTTTATCAAATTTGGCAAAAAAAACTACTTATTTTGTATATTTTTTAAACAAATTGTTCGTATATTTTTATGTTTATTATTCTATTATTTATTTTCCCCGAATTTTCACAAATTTTTCCAAACTTGACCCCTGCCAAATTATTCCCGAATCCCGACTGTCACTATGGTACTAGGCAATGACAATCTTCGAATAAACATGATCTAGTGGGAAGGACACATCATCAAATATCTTGTGATTCTC